>CAJQUW010004012.1:0-7500 GCA_907163375.1 Prostheceraeus crozeri
ATAGACAATGTAATGGAGTATTCTAAAAACTTACATTCGGTCGTTCTCCTGCTACTACAGATGCGTATCACAACTTACGTCACTGTTAAAATAGAAGAGTAGAAGAGTAGATGCAGACCGAAACATCAACGACATGTCGAATCAATGCTAGACAGAATTGGAAATGTCATTGACAATAAGGTAGGGCCTACAAGATATAGCTTCTTAGACCGTCACTGTATCATAGTCCTGATCAGATTATATAAGGACATTTAAATATATTAGGGACATGAAATAACATGAAAAATGCTTTCTGTATCATACTTATGTTTTATTTAGTCAAATTTTAGGATGATCCGCTTTTTATGAAACGGATTGTATTTTGACGGCTTTGCAGTATGCCACATCAGCATGCTTTTTGCAATTCATTTTACTATCAAGTATGAAGTTTTAGTTCTTGCATTATTGGAAGCTGGGGAGAGAGACATCTCGGTGAGTATAAAACATCACTTTAGATGTGTGTCGCAATTCAAAGCAAAGTTGTTTCTTTCACACAATAATTGTGATATGTTTCTTCTTTATTTTCTGATTTACCAATTTTGAATCACTCATGTAAGTTGAAATGAGGTGGCTCATCATTTTTTTACTTAAAAGTTTAATAACACCATGATCTAAATTTGCATCAGTGCACATGAATATACTCGACAAAAGCAAAAAATGACCCACACTAGGATGTGTGATCAATAATCAAGACATTGGGCCGTATGCATAAAAATGAGAATTTCTTATCAAGAAAAACTTATGAGATAAGTCAAAATTGATTCAGGTGCAAGATAATCTTGAAAATGCATGCATAAAGCTTTCTATAACTTATGAATTATTCTTAATGCTCCCACCATCCTCATACTGTTGCAATTTAGTATGATGTTGCTTCACACGCAGCAGCGTGAAATGTTCTGAGAAGCTATCGGTGTAGAATTTCTTTTCATCGCAAGTGCGACGTAGGAGCGCACTTCAAATTTTTTGTAGAAGTGAAGATGAATCAGCATTGCTGTGACTACAATAACAATACTTTCTCGTCGGAATCATTCTTCCTCCTGATCTGCTATATGACTGACGAGTTGACGATTGCAGCTGTGTCGCCCGTGAAAATGAAGAGCTTCTAGAAAATGGAAACGAGATTCTCGTATCTCTCCTCAGAATTCATTCCATTCAAAAGTCCCGCAAGGCTGCTATGCCATGGCAGTAACTATGTGCCTCCTTGGTCGCAATCGTTGGGTCGAGCCTTTGATGCGGAGAAAGTGAGAAGAAATTGCCAATTTTGAAAACCCGAGTCAGTCAGAAAACAGACAGGAATCCAAACTGGCAACAGACGCAATCTTCTCTGTCAATGGGGAACGCAAGAGCTGAGCAAATTTTTTTTTGAACGCCGAGAAAATCCCACGTTCTCACAAATACAGGGATCGACTTCTCGGGATTTGGCAGCCCGCACGTGATGACTTCGAGAATCGTGTGCAAGAAATTCGCAGTGCAGCTGCGACCTCGATGCGGTCAGAAAAGAAGAGAAAGAGGAGATTGCATGGCGAAACGGAGGAAACTGAATATCTGAGTAACTCCGAATTACAATGGCTGGTTCTGCTGGGTCAACTGCCTTACGTAAGGCTGAAGCCAGACATCATTTATTCGGAAGCGTCCGCCTGCTTGACGCTAGCAACACACAAAGACCATCCTCAGTGCTGCTTTCTTGTTGCAAACCCTTCTTACACGAACTTGTAACGGCAAATAGATCACTTTGAATCTGGCTTGCTTGCTTTGTTCTTCAGGTATAATCTGGATGAGGAGTCTAATCAGAAAAGCTGCATGCAATGTAAATATGAAGTCTTGAACAAGAGAAAAAAAGAAAAAGAAAAAGAAAAGACAAAAGAGACATAAAAAAAAGTAATAGACTAAAGGAAAATTCAAGAAAAATAGCCCCTGTGTGAGTATGATTGGCAATGTTGTAGACAAATTCACTCCGCGATCTAGGATCATCACGATGTCATCTTTCTAAATTTTAAAATTCCACATCATTACAATTCCTAAGTATGTGATCCTCTGGTGCGGCGGCTGCGAATAGCGTAAAATATTACAAGATTATACAGAGTCATCTAATACAAGACCTGTTTCTGTAAATTTGATGCATTGTCCGGTCTAGCATATCGACAATACACTACATAGCCTATGTGTATTTCAGTGGGAATTCTCAAATAGATGCTGGCAACGCCACAAACAAAATTGAAAAGCCTGTGCAAGTTTGTGGCTGTTGTCCCATCGCGTACCCGAGTTGGTAATCCATGAGAACACCAGTAGGGAAAAACTTCCACAGTCCCAATAGTATAAATATTACGTAGCCTCTCTTGACGTTCGCCTAGTCGTTTGATCACAGGAAGTGAAAGACAATTCAGAAATTTCAAAGAAATCAGCCTGTTCATTAGACTAGAGATTGGCTATAAACATCAGGTGCCGTTAGAGGTGACTATCATTTCATCATGCAAGTAGTAAAACTGTCGAATTTCTGTTGAGATTAATTTACAGTATACGACACATGTAGGCCTCTCGATACGAAAAATCGACAATAGTTGATGAGCTACCTGATAAGAAAGAATCAGATGACAAAGCCTACAAGATATTTTTACATGATTTTATTCAAACTGTCGACAGTGCACTAGAAACTGTTGGACCAAAACAGATTCATCACGTCGAACTTTGTCCGGTGCGTCTCAAGTCGTATGTCGGTTAAAATCACCATCGTATATTGAAAAGCAAGACCAGATCCTCATCGATATTTTCAAACTCCTCAAAGTTGTCATGATCTCCGAGGATATTTTAAATCTTTTTTTAATTGTTTGTCCTTCAATTTTTTGTAGTTTACCGGAAACAGATGATGCAAAGGACGGAGCGGAGGTGAGTAAAGTAAGGAGAGGTGAGTGTGGTAAGCTGTGTAAGTGGAATAAGAAGATCCATTGCTCACATTTGTACTATTTAAGTTTTTATTTTTGATTTTGAAATGTTGTTTATAAGATTTTTTTTTACGACAAAGTTGTGTAGGTCGATTGGGATCAGAGTCGTGTAAACGGTGAGTTTTTTTTTTTTTTTTTGTTATACATTATTTTTTTTTTTTTACTTTTCTTATTTTTCTCTTTTTAGTATAAGCTTTTTTTTATCGTTTTCTTTTATTATTTATTAGTTTTTACTTTTTTTATCTTAAATTTCTTTTAGAGATTTTTTTCTTTTTTATTTTATATTATTCAGAGAAGCCAATATTATGAAGCACAGCGCATCGCCACAACACATGACGGAGCACAGGCGAATCACCGTACTGAATCGAAACGTCGCTTCCATTGTCCAAAAGGTCCTGTGACGGTCCAAAGCGATCTCATTAAACATTAGAGTAAAAAAAAGTGATTATTCGCATTGTCCAATAATACGAAACAAAGAATTCAAATACCCTGTTCAATGACCATGTGATTTTCTTTGTGACTTTATTGACAATCGACATGTGCATTCTTGTTGTCGGATTCGAGGTACGGAACCATGAAGAACGGTGCTATATACCATATCCCTTCATCACCCCGAATCATTGAACTTCCAGAAATTTCTTCATGCAAGTGTCTGTAAAAAGAATTATTCGAATCAACCCCTGCTATCTCTTCGAGATTTTCATGTGTGCTGAGCACAGAATGGTCTACTAAATTGCCCATGCCTGAAGCACGACTAGAAATTTTAATGACAGCGAAAATGATCGATCTTCTTTAGATTAATGACGCAATTATCGCCGATACAGCGATTGTGGAAAATGGATCAAACATCAAAAAGGCGATTGCATAGTCCTTGAACATTCCCTTGTATCTCTGTGATTTGGCAATAGGCCTCTCAATTATTGTAAATTACTATATAAATTATATAATTGATTGGAGCCGGATGACTGAGTAAGCGTTATTGACAATCGGTACTTACCTATTAAAGTTGAAATTTTTGAAGATCCTGTTGTCCATGAACCGATCCTGGCCAGCTGACATCAATGCTTGTGAACACCCATACTTTTCATTGCATGTAGCTTGACATTAAAGATGGATATCCTTTTTCTGTTTGATATAGGGACTACTCGTCTCCGAAATGATCCACTGGGCGGTGTCGATTTTCACATGGCTACACATCAATGGCCCCTATGCAAGAGAAACCCTATTTTGCAACCAATTTTTCTTCGTCTGTTTGCTTTTCATAGTCAGTTGTTGTAAACGTATCCAACTATCATGCCAGTGCGGCAATCATGAAGCTGTTTCATTTATCGTTCTTGGATACAGTGGCCACTATGCAAACCTGTCTTGTTCAGCGATTTGAGCACTGGAATCCAGGATTTTTGGCAAGATATCTTAGAGTGATTTCTACCTCGTTGGATGAAACCGCTCCACCTCTTGTTTCAGACGAGGAAGTAGATGTGACGCCAATCCACTGAACGTTTCCATCGCTCAAAGCGATGCAATTGCTAAGGCCACACACCTGCGCTCATTGTAAATATAGCGCCTCATGTGGACAACGTTCAAGCTCTTTCAAAAAGGTTTGAGCACTTTAAGTCGCTTTCTCTATTAGTTTTCGATTTTACGACGTCGGAGACTTGAATTCACTATCATGGTTTGAGGAAGGTACGTCGGACAATTTTATCAAAATTTCCTGTAATTTTTCCGAACCGAAAATGATATTTTCAAAAATTCCTGGGAAGCGTGGGAATCCATTGTTCTGCACAATTATTGCGCATGATTGAAACTTTCACTATCACTTTGAACGAATACATTAATATTTTGTTCAGGACGATAATATAATAACTGAAACTCGCGCAAGATAATAAGAGAAACGCATTGAAAAAGTAATTTCTGAGAAATGCGATTATTTCAATTCTTGATTAGTATACACACTTCATCTAATTTTTTATCTTGATGGAGCATCTGCAGGGTTTTAGTGAAATGCGTGTCTAAAGTCAACATCTCTTGCTATTTTGATTGAATGGTTTTATCAGTTTATGAAACTGACTAAAAATAAAGCTTTAAAAAGGTAACTATGTACGCTCTAATTCTTTATGAAAACGTTAAGAAATTGTTATGAATATTTGCTATTTAAAAGTACATTGGGCGCAACTTATAAAGAACTTGTATGGTCCTGTTACACAAAGTTTCCTTTACAGATTCATGTAAAAATAAGACTAAATATATACAAGGCCTATTGAATAAGTAGTATATTAATCATATAAAGCATTCAATTTTGAATGCACTCTGCATGTTAACGAAACAAAAGTATAACATGAATCATGTTCGTATATATGAAGGAATTAAGGCCTACCACTCATCAATCGTTGAGAAAATGCTGAGCTCCAGCATATCAAAGACTGAGAAATGCAGACATGGATACTTCTTAACAAGAAAGTAGCCTATAGGCACATGAATAACGACCAGCCTCCAAGTTTACACAAAATGTTGGCGACATTTTCCCCGTCTAATAGCATAACATGTATCCATTACATGTAAACAGAAAATAAAAACAAAATTAAAAACCATTAGGAGCTGATACATCTTTACTTTATATTCTACCATGAAAATCAGAAGTTGAGCCAGAAGCAACTGCTCGCCAGACAACAAAACATTCAATATTTACTCAGACGTCATGGTTAAAGTTGATAGGCTATGATTCAATGTGTTCCGAAAAATCAAAAAAATTGTTGATAGAAAATAGACATATTTATAATTCGCAAGAAATCGTAGACACTGCGACGCAGAGGAATGATATGCGTTAAGGTGCTGCTTATTAAATTTAAATTATTAAATCAGTCAAAATTTGACTATGAGATAACTAGAGCATCGCTCCATTGTTTTGGACTTTCAAGCATAAGAAAATGTCCGATACCTTTCAGGAGTTTCAGTTCACAATTTGGAGCCATCGCTTTCAAATCGTGTGCCATTTTTGCTGGTGACACTGCATCTGAGTCTCCCCATATAAATCTACATGGAATATCTAGCTCTCTCACACTGAGTAACCAGCGATCTTCGAAAACGAATCGATCACGCAGATAGTGTATCATTTTATGCATCAAAAGAATTCCACTTTGATACTCATTCAGTGCAATTAAGTCATCAATATCCTTTTTCATGGAGATCAAACTTTCACTGGAATTACCCCACAGAGAGCCAAGCTGTACTTTCGAGAATTCTTTGATCTTCAACTTCACAAGTCCATGAGAAAGCCATTCTCCAATCTTGGGTAAGAGCAACGCCCTTTGACTGATTCTGAATCCAATATTCTTCACGATCATGCCACCGTTCGTGAAAGTAACACTTTTGAACATTTGATCAAAGTAATTAGGTAATAGTCTCAAGCGTCGCCTGTTCAGAATTTCCGTGAGAACTGAATCACCCATGTCATGAGCCACAAAATGAGCTGTTCTAATGTCCAAGGCTCGCAACAATGAAAGCGTTTGATCTGCATGCTCTATGCATGAGTAAGAAAATCCAGTCTGAGGTTTCTCTGAAAATCCAAAACCAACGTGATCGTATACCAAGACGTTTCCAAATCGTGTCAACAGAGAGTCAAATTCTTTATGATAATCGAACGAGGACGAAGGAAACCCATGAATAAAAACAACAGTTGGAGTTGTTTTATCTTTCAGCCATTGATGTCGATAGAACATTTTAAATCCATTTACATTGCGAATTTTCCCTGATGCGAACCAACTTTGCTGCTTTTGAGATAAATGTCTAAATGGTAAAGATTTCGGGTATGGAAGGTACGTAACATAAGCTACGAAAACTGCCATAGCTGCGACAACAATGGTTCCGGCTTTCAATAGGCCCATCACGTTTATCTGCAAGAGAAATATATAGTTAGCATGCGAAGTACTAAACTTTTGAAGCATCTCAGGGATAAAACATTTTGAAAACACGGTTGCCATTAAAGCGTTTTGAGCTAGTACACCAGCACAGCACATAAATGAAGGCGAAAAAAATTCATAACCTTTTTCAACTTAGTTTTAATTTAGTTCCTCCCACCTTTGAACTCTACATAAAGAAAATGCGAATTCGTACAAAAATGCACTTTATGACAAATCATGGGTCCACCTTCGTGGGGAGTATCCAAGCTTCTTTGGACGCTGACCTACAATTGATTGAAAGCATTTTTCCATTACTCACTCACTCATCCCTTTAATGTCCATTTTCTAGGTTCGGCTGGGTTGAACGACCCTCTCCTGGTGGCGATCTTCGACTTTTGCAGGTCTTGAGTGTCTTCTTCTTTGAGGTAAAGCATAACTTCTGTGCGCCGCTGAAACAGATCTTTCGAGGTCTTCGGGCTGACCTTTTCCCTTCTACCGTCATCTCAAACACTTTCCTGCTCATCAAGACGATTGCAGTGCCAGTTCGTCTAGAATAGAAAAATGTCCTAAGACTTGAACAAGTTCGGCACAAAAATTCCTAGGAAGCCGCAACTGCTCATTCAGCC
>CAJQUW010004012.1:12500-19666 GCA_907163375.1 Prostheceraeus crozeri
CTCGTGACCGCAAAATTTTGCAGGAAGTAGAACATATGGTATTGTAGAAGCCTTACCGTTGATGTGACAAAAGTGTGCATTGACCAACTTGATTTCATTGAATCGTTTTTCTATCGACTTTTTATTAAAGGAGCCTTTGGAGTCTATTGACTAGAGTTTGAGTGATTAACTGATCAATTCTACCACTTCCAAGACACTTCCATTTTGACAAGAAACTTGTAATCGCTAAGAAAGATTTTGCAAATAAATGCGTTAAAGGACAACTGAAAAATAATACTCTGAACTGCCAGTTTTGTACATGTATTTCATGATAATAATAATAAGAAGAAGAAGAATAAGACGTTTATTATTCAACACCCCTAATGGAAATTCGGATGGGGGTCAAGTCATCACACAAAGACAAATATAGCAACAAAAGCAATACAAGAACTCAAACAGAAAAAAAATTATGGTTTTAATCACAAAGGAAAAAAAAACGCAGCAGGTCGTAGGGAAATGGTGCAATAAATGAAATAAATGATGATTGAAAGAAACAACCGGACGGGGATTGAATCATGAATCTTTATTATGCTGAATTAATCTGTAACCCTCAAGAACTTATACAGTCGGTTCGCTTGATGAACAATCAGGGTTATTGACAAAACCTTTTATGCTAAGCTTTGAAAACATCACAGTCTTACATTTCGTCATAGACTAGTATGGAGTCGGTGCAGATCGAGACTCGCTATAACGAACCCTTCTATAAAGAAACCTTATCCATGGGACCACCAGATTTTCTTGTATTAAAGAAATAGATCGAATAAAGAAAACATGTGGGCAGAATACCAGATCAATATGAAGAATGAACACTCCTGAATTTTATCGTTCCCGAACTGATTCGTCCTCATCGTGATCGAAAATCTGCTCTCGTGTTTCGACCATCTATGAAGCCGATAAAGCTGGATTGTAATGAAAAGTCTAGATCGAACACTCACAACAAGAAAATATACAGATTCTGCATCCATTCTAGCCGGATTTAAATTATCAATGGATTCTACTGCCGTCTATGCGAATGCAACGGTCCCGCTTTGTATTGGAAAATCTTAACCATGCACAATGTACGTGGTATAATGACTACATTGGCGCTAATTGCAATGCGTATTTTCATTTCATTCGATCATCTGATGTTTGAAAGGCATATGGTATTTTATTGGGAATTTAAAATGGCAAAAACGTACGTTCTTTCCCATTTTGTTCCCCCCCCTTAAGTCCTCAAGATTAAATATCAAAAGATATGCCCGTTGTAGGCCCACTTTAAAAGATGATATACAAAATCAGCAGGATATTTGAGCTAAAAAAAACATTTTTATAATCCCTTCCTGGCAATAACGAACCTTTAACATGGATCCCGCGAGGTTCGTTATAGCGAGTATCGACTGTATTATAAAAAAGTGAAAAGTTTCTTAATATCGAACGATTTAGGCACGGTTTCTAATTCATGAAAATAATGTTTGTTTCTTGACATTATGTGTTGATGTTATCATCGAAACGTGCCTGCCTGTTTCAGAAAATGGTGATCCAAGTGACAAAACTCCTCTATTTACTGTTAACATTAGTGATCTTTTATATCTTACGGATGGAAGATTGGATATTGATATCAGTTTGCAATAACAACATAGCTGAAGAAAATCCCAGGAAAACGAAAAAAATACACGTTACTTAATTGCCTTCAGACTACATCTTCGTATTATTTTCGAACCCATTTATCAATAGCCATAATTTACATTGTCATACCATAGGCCTAAATGAAGATTACTCCAAATACCATTGCAACCATCTCCTCTTTAAAAACTTGAACATTGGAATCAAAAGCTTCAAAAAAACCAAAAATCCATCCCAACCTCATTTCACTCCTCCCAACTTAGTCCATGGGAAAACAGATTAGAATAAGGCCTATATTAGAAATCTGTCCAATAGAACAGGAATCACCTAGAAATTGGCATCACTGAGAAAGTCGTTGTCTAAATAGGTGACCCCGTCACCATGACGAATCCACGATATGGGTATTGGAAAATAAATGCACAATAGAAGATGAAAACATGCTGTCGAAGCATACGATTGATGATAATTTTCATCGCAATTCCACAGGATTTTGGATAGAAATATCGCAAAATTACCGTCAAAATGAGCGAATGAAGGTAATCCACGTCAAAAAAATATTGTTTATTGAAAAAATGAGAGATCGCTTCTACGTGTAACAGAAAATTATTATCAGTAACATGACCTCGATTCAGTCCATTCGCTATACAATTGTATTTATTATGATAAACTACAATGTCGTAAAAACTGAAAATTGCGGTAGGCAGATGAAGTCTAATGTTCTATGTTATCAGTATGTGATGTTAGTTAAAGCAAGGTTGTTTCTAAGATCATTCCATAATAGTGGACTGTTTTCTAAAGTTAAAACATTTTATTCAATTAGAATGTTTAAATGTAATTCATCTATTCGAAACTGCAACTACAAATTTTGGAAATCTTGACAATCTCAACTTCATATCAGATCGATATGTGATCATACCGTTCGGTATGATCGTTTAAACAATGTTCATGATTTTGTTCCATCGTTGGACACATCGCGTGTCTACCTCTCACCACTGAACAGTGTTTAGACCGGTCATGAAGCTAGATTCTTTTTGTCGGCCAGGAAGCAGATTGCCTCCGCTACCTCTTCGCTGTTTCCCGGACGGCCCAATGCGTGTGTCGTTTTGGATCTCTCGATGAAGTTATTGTATTGTTCTTCAGTCATTCCTCCACGTTTTTGCAATTCAGTAATTATGACTCCTGGGTTGACACAATTCACACGCACTTGCTTTGATGCCAATTCTAAAGCCATGCAGCGTGTCATTTGATCAACAGCTGCTTTAGACATACAGTAAGTTAGTACACCAGGAAAAGAACGAATTCCGTTAACACTGGACACGTTGACGATGCAGCCTTCAGTCTTCGTTAAATGTGGTACGCACAGCATGGATAGATGAAATACGGAACGCACATTGGTATTCATAACTCGATCATACTGATCAAGACTCGTTGTTTCAATTGATCCCATTTCTAGAATACCAGCATTATTTACCAGAATGTCCAAGCGCGAAAAGTGATCCACTACATTCTTAACAATCTTTTCTACATCAGCTTCAATTGTAACATCACCAACTATTGTTAACACCTGCGCGTGCTGGTTGACTTTGAGGCAGGCATCACGCAATTTCTGCAGACTTTCTTCATTTCGCCCTGTTGCAGCAATAGCACATCCACGGGATGACAGCATCTGGGCAGTAGTAAAGCCGATTCCGGAAGAGGCACCAGTCACAAGTGCAACTTGTCCTTCAAAGTCCGCCATCTAAAACAGACAAACAACTAATATTAAGAAGCTTTTATAGCATTAATTATAATTTCGTAGATGTCTTTATTTGACATGAAGCGCAACACACACAAGTTGATTTACAAAATCTGCATAAATGATATTAATGACTAAAGAAATGGCATCAACAGGCTACCTATCAGGGTTGGATCCGGTCGCCAGTCAGCCGGCCGGGCAGGGCTGGTTTTACATGTGGGAACGCCAGCCGTAGGCCCCACCGCAAATTTTGAAGACTAGCCGACCAGATTCTCATTATATAATTTAATTAGACTCATGTCGACCGTTGAGGACATTCTGTCGAGAATAAATTGCTTAGTAAATCAACACTAAGAGCATGTAAATGCAACATAATTTTAGACTACACGTATGTTTTGTAACATAAATATTGCGACCTGTTCTTGAAACAGTTACAAAATGACTACCCGCAACTTATACGACATATAGTTCAAACCCTACTTTATCTATTATGTTTTTTCCAGAATCCTATTTCCTCGCCTATATGAATTTTGTAAGCATTGTGCATTCCTAAGCCTATCCATTGCAAAATCAACATGGGACAGTTTATGCAACACATGGAGCTTAGAGATGCAATGAATTTCGACAAAGCCTGAGGGCCTACTACCATGACAGTTGACATTGGATCGTGGATGTTTGCTTGCTAAGCTAACGGTACGCGATAAATTTTGATTGAGGTTGTACAGAGACTCTCACTGAAATGAAAAATTGATTACAAGTTTAGTGTGCTCATTGTTCCAGACTCGCTGGCATCAATGTAAACTCGACATATCTGAATTTAAACTGTAGAGGAGAGAGGTTTCAATTGGCGTCGCAAATCACTAGAATTCCATCACAAGTGAATAAGTAACTCTCCCTTCAGTGGATCACTTTAAATCAAGTTTGCATGTCGAAGACAAAACATTTCGTAACATCAGCAATCAGTCAGTGATCAAATTGTTCATATCAGAACTTTTATCGCTGGAAAAACTTTTACTATATTGGAACTTAGAATGGCTGACCGCTTAAAGCTTTTTTGTGGCTGCGGGATATAGACATACGCATATATTATTATTGTATCAATTTCATTAATATATCAATGCTCGTTTGCGACACTATTTTGATTATCTGTTTTCAATTTGCTTGTATTTGATTTGACTTTGAAATTGTAGTTAACATAATCATAAATTTTAAAGAAGACTTGCACCTCATTACATTAGTAAGTTATTACGCGTATTACTGCTTATCGCATAAAACATGTTATCGAAGTGCTAATAATTGCACTATATGATATAGCATTGTAATGGGTAACTGTCGCTTATCCGGAGTACCGGATGGCCTGCCATTCAAGCAGTTCAAGTATGTTATGGGGAAATTGAATAATGTCTAATGGCCTAAGTTGACAAATAATGTATGACGATCAAAGCCTTAACCGACCGCTGCAGACACAACAGCAATCATCCCATCCCCAATCCCCAAAGCCGGCCGCCGACCAGCCGGTTTTGAATACGCCGACCCGGTCTCCGGCTGGCCAGTTTTGATGCGCCTGCCATCGGCCCGCGGCCCCGAACGGTTCCAACTAAGACTCAATTTCATCTATACTCAACTTATCAACTTTAACGACTTTTGAGACCAATATTTTCGTATTTTTATTAACTACTGCAGTACTTTTGAAGGTTTCTGCAAGTTTATTTAGACACTTTTTCAGATTCCAATTCAATAGCCAAAAAATCCCATAACTTCAAATTACGCATTTCCTTAAAAACTTTATCAGCTGAAAATAAAGTAGTACAAATCTAATAAAAACCGAGAACTTAGATGTTCCATGCTACCTAATTTTTCGAAATGTAATGCCAATACCTCAAACTCTAATAATAATAATAATAATGCTTTTTATTTGTGAAAATGAAAATCAGAATGTAGTGCATGGTAATACTGCTGCATACAGTGCCATAAGATCATTGACAAAAGAATTTTAAGAGAGTTATCATACTATGCCACGAAGTAAGTCATTATGCACAATGGTTGAAAACACAGTAAAGCAGTTTCTACGTCTGTTTGTATGCGAGTACGGGACCAAGACGCGGTCGTTCTGCATTGGCTGAACAATGGAGTGAAGAGGATGAGTCGGAGATTGCGCTGAAGAAAAGAGTCCTCTGATCATTTTCAGTCGTTTTTCATGGATGCTGTTGTCATACCTTTTGCAGTTGCATAGTTTTGGACAAATAATTCGACGAGCGCGTCGCCATAATCTATCTATAATATTCATGCTTTTGAAGTCCAATGAACCGAAGAGTGGAGAACAGTAAAGTAGAACACTTTCGATCAGTGTCTCGTACACTTTCCAGAGTTCGTCATGATTGAGAACTGGTCTTAAAAGACGAAGAAAGTAAAGTCGTCTTGCACAGCGGGACTCCAAAACACGAAAATGACTTTGCCACAAGAGATTTGATGACCAAATGACGCCCAAAAGCTTGAATTCAGAAACCTTCCTGATGGGCAAGGTAAGCTCGGTAACGTCAGAGTTCTTCTTTGGAAACACAGATGCAAAAGATTTTGACTCATTGAAGGTAAGACCGTTTAAAATTCCCCATTGACGGATGTTGTTGAGTTCATCATCTGCCAAATTTGAGATGTAAGAAGGCTGCAATTGCTGTTTGACTTCTATCACTTCGCATATGTCGTCTGCATATTGCATGATAAAAGTATCATGATGAATAGGATTGAGGTCAAAACAATATGCATTGAACAAGTAGGGCCCTCATAAGGAGCCCTGAGGCACACCACTTCCGACTTGCTTTTGATGACTAAGCGTGGACTTGAGTCTTATCCTCTGTGTTCTACCGTGGAGATAATTGTGAAGCCAGGCTCTGAAGCCAAAGGGTAGACGAAGCATCCTGAGCTTTTCCAATAGTAGCTCATGCGATAACGAGTCAAATGCTCTGCTAAAATCGTAGGACAGCAGTACAGTAGCGGATACACTTGGATTGTCCAAAGACTTTGTTATACGATCATGCAATGCGATGAGAGCCGACGTGGTACTGGATTTAGGTTTATAGGCGAACTGAAAATTCGGAGAACAATGAACCAATGACAGTTTCACAGAGTTCAAAACTTGCCGTTCGAGTAATTTACTAGGAACGCTCAGCAGTGAGATAGGACGGAGCTGATTGAGTTTCGCCGGTGATGTCTTCGGTATAGGAGTGATAATACACTCTTTGAATATCTTCGGAACTCTCCTTTCGAGAACAGAGGAATTGAGGATGTTGCACAGGGGCTCGGCAATAAAAGGCGCTGCAATTTTGTAGAAGCGATTAGGAATTCCATCGGAGCCAGTTGATTTTGAGACAGAAAGTTTGTCGAGAGCGTGGAAAACGTCTTGGACTTCTGTAAGCGGTAGCCAGTCGTTAAAATCTTCCTCTTGTTCCGGCAAAGGAAGGACGTCACGATCGCAGAAACCGACGGTTACAGCTTCATGAATAGCGTCTGCTGCTGCTTCGATGCTGTCGCAATCAGCTACGATGCAGTCAAGGGGATTTCGAAAAACTTTCCCAGTTACATCTCTGACAAGAGACCAGAAGTTTTTATCCTGACGCTTCAAGTTATCACTCCATGCTGCTTTACACCTCTCGATCATCTTTTTGCATTTACCCTTGAGGCTGTTAAATTCAGCAAAATCACCACTTCAGAAAGCATTCCACCGTCTTGTCATCAATAATTTAAGGTAGGGCGTCATCCATGGCTTGTCTCTTGGAGACATAATTACGATAAA
>CAJQUW010004014.1:0-209565 GCA_907163375.1 Prostheceraeus crozeri
TAATCTTTTTTGGCAAAACGGAAAAAAACCATATTTCAAAAAATGATAGACTTGAATGGTGATTACGCATATTATCTACCCCTATTTAAGAGTTTAAACAGCTATTGCAAAAAGATTAAAATACTAACAAAACAAATTCCAGTAAATTATCTAAAGCGTACTGCTAGTTCAGTAACTTATTTCCGATACAAAGATGTTAACCTGGCATTTTACTAGTACTGCGAATACCCCCACGATATTTAATCCTAACATTCAAAGAAATAATTCTCCAAGTTTTGAATAGAGGAAAAAAAATAATTTTCATATTTAATACATGCGAAGTTTACAAGTTTCATTAAATCAAACTCGAAATCCAATTGATCCATTAAGATTCGATTATACAATAATCATTTTATGAAGGATATGATGCTTATATAAATCTTTGTACAGAATTTGGATTTGAACCACAATTAACTCCTGGAGATTGGAGACATTATATCCAATTTCTGTTTCGATTTAAGTGCACAATCTGAAGATATTATTAAAAATGGTGTGATGTAAACAATTAATATTGCAAAGAAGATTTCCACAACTTCATTGATGGCTTATGGATTATTGCAAAAGATGTAAAATATTCCTATTGAAGTTTCTTAATGGAAGCAGGTTAGGATCGCTAAAGCCTCTGAAACAAAGTTCTATAGGTTAAAGCCCAAGACTTAGTCGATTAATTAAATTTTATCATAACAAGAATAATTAAAATTTTTGGGTAACTTAAAATTTTTTTGGGTAACTTAAAATTTTCATAACTAGAATAGATAAAATTTTTTTGGTAACTTTAAAATTTTTTGGTAACTTGAAATTTTTTCATAACTAGAATTACGATTTAAATTTTTGATAACTTAAATTTTTATATATAAAAATGTCGCAAGCGAAGTAATATTAATAATAAAACAGTTGAATTTAAAAATTAACGTTAATATTGTTGACAAAAATACCCCTAAAACAATTACGATTAAAACAAAAATAAAGTATTACATAATAAACCAATGATAAAATAATACATTACAAGAAAAAAGAAATGGTGAGAATTCGCATCCATTAAATCCACTAATAATAGGAGGCATACAGCTGCAGGAAGTGTTAGCAGGTGGGACAGCTGGTATTGTCCAAGCAGTAAAAAAACAATAAATCAGAGCAAGGCAGCATAGAAGAACAAAAACGTCATAACAAGAGTTAGAGAAAGTTTGCTAGGGAGAAAGGAGTAGTAGATAATTTTATAGTAAATTAAAATTAGTTTGATGAAGGAAAACGATTCTTAAAAATATTCTCCCACAATGTTGATGATTTAAAATTGAAATTAAAGAAACTAAAGATGGTTCTGGAATATATCTAAGACCTAGTATGATTCGGTTTTAATAAACCTCAGGACCTTTGTCTCCAAAAGGTTAAAAACATTTATTTTATCTTTTTAAAATGAAATTCTACAAATTCCGAAAATTTAATTTAAATTAAAAATTTCTAATTTAGATATTTATTGAATTATCTATTTTAAACAAAAATAAAAAAACTCAAACTGTCAGCATATTGGAGAGTTGAAGGTTTTTTTTGTCAAGAACAAAGTTACCATACCACTTCGGTGTTGTGATATACAAAAAAAACCATTAGAGAAACCTTTCCTGGCATTATTTGGAGTAAATATTCGAAAGAAAAAAAAACATCTTCCTGGTCATTCATATACTGGGGTCAGGGGAGGGGAACTCGATTAAGGATATAAAGCCTAAGATTGAGTGAATAATAATCCGAAAACCAGTAGGTGTACAGAACCGATTAAATAGAGTAGGAATGCCGCAGCTTACAGGCATGCTATGATTTAGCTTTATCGAAATCATGATCCTAAGTTCTCGACATGCAGCTGATAAGAAGATGATTCAAGGAATTAGATAGTATTCAAAAATCCTACATTTAAGAGAAAAAAATTGAAAAAAAAGAATATGTTTGTTAAGAAAGCTTTACAAGCAAAAATATAAATTCGGTGAGGTCCAGGTATTGATCCGTCAGCAAAATGAAACTGGACAGCAAAAGCTTTGTCCTGAGGCAAGAGCAACGCTTCGAAAACCTACGCGTCCTGAAATTCATAAAGAATACAGAAGGCCTTAAATATTTATTAAAAGTAAAGTATTTAATAAAAGATGATATTTGGAAAAGTGAGTGCTGTCTGATCTTCATTCATATGCCGAATGAAAGGGACTACAAATACGCAATATTGACCGTTTATTATAGATTTATATACACGATACCGCTTGGGTTGGGTTTAAAGCCTTTTTTCTAAAATAATAAAAGTGGTCTTCATCAGTTAAATATTGCGTTTGAAGAAATCTTTTTTTTAAAGGAAAGTAATAGAAAGCCAAAAAAATTGTTTGTTTGTATAAGGGTCGGAATTTTATAAACAGAAACGTTTCAGCCACTATTTGAAATTGTTTATTCAACGGAGAAAACGATTTTGGTGGGAGGATGGGAAGGCCGTAGTATTTATATTAGTGAGTCGTTTCGTCGTTGTTACTCCGTTTTTTTTTAGTTAAAAGTGATCGTAGTGATAGGAAAGATTCAATCGAGACGTTAAAAAAATAAAATTATTCAAGAAAATTTAACTGAGCAAATGAAGAGAAAGAGAAATCAGAAATGGTGTTTTTTTTGAAGATATAATTACCAGGAAATTGTAGAAGAGTACAATAATAAAGGTTCATTCTGGCTATTGAAGAAACTCCAAAGAAAATGCTTTCTGACGACCCTGATAATTGATACGAAAGAAAAATATTCGAGAATTAATAATTCGAATTGAGAGTAATCCGGAATTTGCAGAAACTTAAGCCGAAATTTTAAAAATTGGAGATTAGAGTTGTAGAATATTTAAATTATAAGAATAAATTTGAAAAAAGGCTTCTTTGTTGGTTATTGGACAATAAGAAATATTTGAAAGTTTGCAAAAATAAATAAAACTTATCCGATTACTTATGAAATTAAAGATTTAGATAATGAGGATATCAGAGGTCGTTTTTTAATCAAAATGAATTACAGAAGGAAAACAGAGCTTTAACCTTTAGGTGGCGCTTTAGCTAGCTTCGCTTGAGTTTATAGATTGTTTAACTCTAACATAATATCTAGAAAGAATGGTATCTTCCCTTTTTGTAATTTGTACAAAACGTTGAATAAACATAATTGACCACAATAGGTAAGTGCCTGGGTTTGTTTGAATTTGAAACGTATTGTATGTTCCCGTTCCAAGTAATTCTTTTAATTCATTTGTAGGTGGAAGCCCGTATGAGTCAAAATGATAATTATCTCCGTTTTTACTAAAGATACCTGCTGACCAATGTACGCCGTTTTGGTCTGAAGTGTGAAGATTCGTTATGAAATTTACAGTTATTGATGGAACTTTGTTCCGGGAACTGAAGGTTCCTGTTGGCCTATTTTTTAGGAATTGTAATTCATCCCTCATCAATATGTGAAAATTCTTTATTCCTAATTCATTTGCGATTTTCTTTAGGTCGAAATTCGTTGTTGTCTGTGTTCCATATAATTTCAAAAACTCATTTATGTTGCTCATTTTATAATAAAAAAATTTCTTAAGGGACCCCTAGAAGTCAGATCCCTCAGGAGGGGGGGGGTATTGATTTAAAACTGTTCTCTAATGATGTCTTTCCTTACTACTTAGTCAGAAGGGGTTATTGATTTAAAACATTTTCATAATGATGTCTTTCGTTACTTCTGGGGGGGGGGTTAGGGGTGTATTGCTCGCGCGCAATTTAAAACTGGTCTCTAATGATGTCTTTCTTTACTACTTAGTCAGAAGGGAGGGGGTATTGATTTAAAACTGTTCCACAATGATGACTTTCCTTGCTACTTAGTCAGAAGGGAGGGGGTATTGATTTAAAACTGTTCTCTAATGATGTCTTTCTTTACTACTTATTCGATTTTGAAATGATTTAATTTAATCTAAATTAAAACGTTACATTGTTCCATTTTATTCTTATGAACTCTTGTTAAGAGAATATTTGATTGTTTTATCTGTATTAAGACATTAGCAACATCTGTTACCAAATTTCTCAACATGAACAGCTGCTAGCAGTTTAAGCTATTCAGTATGAGAGAATTCTTTGTGACCCGCATAACTCAACTTTTCACTTGAACAGCTGCTGCCATTATTCCACGTATTACTGCGTGCATTCATGCTGCGAGCGTTCTACGAGACTGTGACTGCTTACGAATCATCTGTGACCTTTATCTATTTTGGTCAATTTCATCAGCGACTTTCAACAATTTTTATTTTTTATCATAATTAATTCACTACGTTTTAACGAAAATGGCACGTTCAAGCATCGCCTTTGCCGATTTGAAAAGAAAAATTTCAGACACTATTGTGAACGAAGATCAACGGAAGAAGAAGTTGTTATTGAGATGCTAACAGAATTTCAGGAGAAATATCTTAAACCAAGGGAGGAAGAAGACATCCACGCATCAAAAACATTCAGAGAATTTTTAGTGAATTAAATCGATTTGAAGACACATTGCAAGATAACGCCATCAATATCAGTTCAAAAACTATATATTTTGAAGGAAGAAATTCAAAGAGACATCTTACCATCAGAGCTAACTAATTATTTAGCACATTTAAGCAAGAGAAGAAGACATTTCGGTGAACAATACTGTGAAGTTATCGTTGTTAAAAGGAAGAAGGAAAAGAGCTTTGACTGCAATCCGGGGGGGAAGTGGCCATGTTTGTAAACAATTAGGTTATTTCGAGAAGGGCTATAGCATCTTTTTTAAGAAAATTTTATAAACTATATTTACGATTTCCGTTTTATTAAGAACCTCGACGGAATCTATAATCAATTTTTTTCAAAAGGTTGATAACTTCGCTATTATTGACCTCAGTATCTTCGCCATGGGAGACACCGCCCAACCCTTGATCAAATTTTAAACTCAATCAATTGAAAAACGGAGGTATTAAGCTACTCCCCAATAGATAATAGTACTATGACCCTTCCTTATTTCAAATTTTACGAGGAAAACAATTGTATCATGTCATATACTACATTTTTCTAGTCAACATAATTTTATTCGTTGTAAACGATAGTTTACTCGTGTACCACAATTGGTTTTATAGTTCTATGAGCCTTACTTTATTTTACTCATAACAGAAACAATTGTACATTGTCATATTAACACATTTTCTAGTTCAACATATTTTATTCGTTGTAAACGATGCTACTTGGTCCTCATTGGGTTTTTATATTTTCTATGAGCCTTACTTGTATTTTACTCATACAGAAACAAATTGTATCATGTCATAAACACATTTTCTAGTCAACATATTTTATTCGTTGTAAACGATGCTACTTGTCCACATTGGTTTTATAGTTTCTATGAGCCTTACTTTATTTTACTCATACAGAATACAATTGTAATCATGTCATAACTACATTTTCTAGTCAACATATTTTATTTCGTATGTAAACGATGCTACTTGGTCTCATTGGGTTTTTAATAGTTCTAAGTGGAGCCTTTACTTTATTTTACTCATACAGAAACAATTGTATCATGTCATAACAACATTTTCTAAGTCAATCATATTTTATTCGTATGTAAACGATGCTACTTGTCCTCATTGGTTTTATAGTTTCTATGAAGCCTTACTTTATTTTTACTCATACAGAAAACAATTGTATCATGTCATAACACATTTTTCTAGTCATACATATTTTAATTCGTTGGTAAACGATGCTACTTAGTCCTCATTGGTTTTATAGTTCTATGAGCCTTACTTTATTTTGACGGGGGGGTGCGGGGGGGAGGTAGGCGGATGAAAACAATTGGTATGCATGCTCATAAGGACACATGCGGGTATTTCGGCGGCGTTGGTCAACGGGGGGGGGTGATTTTATTCGGGTGACACACAACGTTGCTACTGGTTCCTCATTGGTTTTTATAGTTCTATGAGCCTTATCTTTATTTTACCTCATACAGAAAACAATTGTATCACATGTCATAACACATTTTCTAGTCAACATATTTTAATTCGTTGTAAACGATGCTACTTGTCCTCATTGGTTTTATAGTTCTATGAGCCTTACTTTATTTTACTCATTACAGAAAACAATTGTACTCATGTCAATAACACATTTTCTAGTCAACATATATTGTAATTCGTTGTAAACGATGCTACTTGTCCTCATTGGTTTTTATAGTTCTGATGAGCCTTACTTAATTTTACTCCATACAAAACAATCTGTATCATGTCATAACACATTTTTCCTAGTCAACATATTTTATTCGTTGTAAACGATGCTACTTGTACCTAGTACTTGACCTGTTGTTGTGAATAAGAATATTTACAAAGATGGAAATGTGGTTTTTCATTTTGTATCGAGTTAAAGCAATGTAGCAAACTACTCGGAATTGTAAGAAACGGCCAGATGAAATGAACAATTGTTAAAGCATTAGACCATCTCTTTCTTAATGCTTTTTAATAATGCTCTAATCTTTAATTAATAATTGAGTAATTACTAAACCTAACCTTTTCATATACCTAACACCTCTGGACTATGCTGTGTTTTCCGACTATGCTTATATTCGAAGTGTATTTTTTCTAAATTGAGTAATCTTTTTCAACTTGTCCATCTTAAAGTAGAACTAACGTTCATATGATAACGACGGATAAATAATCATGCAGTAGAGGTTCCTTCCACTCTTTGTTTCAATCCATCTCGTGACCTTGTTGTCTTCCATTTTTTAAATGAATATTTTGAATAAATATTTTGAATAAATATTTTGAATACAATCTTCTGGTATATTGAGACTACGTGATATTTTGAGACAACTTAAATTTTCGTCTGCCTAAATTTTCAAAATTCTTAGACCACGTGATATTTTGAGACAACTTAAATTTTCGCCCTTCGGCCTTCGGCCACGTGAAATTTGAAGTCTACCTAAATTTTTGAAATTTTGATTTTTTTGAAAATTTTGAAAACCCCCGCAAAAGTGTGACATCCGGCGCAAGCGAAGCGAAGCAAAGCGAAGCGAAGCGTCGCGCCGGATGTCACACTATAAACTACTGACATCTTTCATGAGACTTTATGTAAAAAAGCACATTTTTGTCATGTTTATTTGATGTAGAGGATAACGTCCTTCCAGTGTCTCCTAATCAATGCATTTTATCTCTTTACTGTCCTTATCTCCACCTCCTTTGGGCTGGACGATTATTCTTCATTAATTACGATAGTCCTATTATTCATATTTTTATCGCAATTTGTCTCATAAAAATCATTTATTTGATTGACTGTATAACTATCCTCAGACTCATCTGTCAAACCCGAAGACTTAATTTCCCACATTATATTGATTAGTAATATGGATGATCATCACTTTCAATGAATGAGATTCTTCTCTTAATTTCGACATTTCAATTAATGAATGATTGATGCGTGCCTACGTCACTATCTTTTTGCTTGTGGTGAGGACTCGAGGCACTCAATTTCAAAGACGGTTCCTATCAGATAATGACAGTTAATCAAAGCGCAATTCTCTGCATGCATGTAACCGCTATATCTCTGTCAATGAGAGAGGCGTCTCCACTTTTCCACATTCCTCAGCGATTCACTGTTGAGAGAATCGGATCAAAACTTAGGTGGAGAAACAGCAATCAAGGGATGTTAAAACAGCTAGCATTAATTGGGCGAATAAAAACGATACGTAAATTTCGTTGAGCTGCACCTTCAACCTCTCTTGTGGCAAATATGGCAAATCAAAAACAATTCTAAAAAGTGACAGAAAGTATTCTTTTATTCTTCATTCTTTCACTTTTTGATGAAGATTCTATCTTACTTGCCAACTTTTCATATTCCAGTCTAAGTGCATGCAATGATGGCCTTGTTCAAAATACACGTGGAAGTGAATTCTCTCATTGAGTCAGGTATTGAATTAAGTTAATTAAAGGTGTCTACCAACAATGTTTTCTCTATTCGGAGTTTCTAATGTAAAATCGGCGCCCACCTGCAATGCTTCTTCTCCTGTGGGAGACTTGAGATCTGTGATGAAATATCAAGAGTGAGAAAAATTGTGTAAATTGGGCACTCTTTCTTACCAGTGTAAGAATTCAAGTGAATAGAGTGGCCATTTGGGCGCATCTGTGTTGTAGAATAGCAGACTGAGTGATAGAGAGTGTCAATAACAGCTAGTCTGATTATAATTTGCAAAGTCATTTTAGTAAGACTTCGTGAATTAATTGTTATACAAAGAGCCGTGGGCAGGAGGTACCTACCGTATATAATGAGAAAACAAGATTTGATACTTCTAGGTAAAATATTAGGCCTATTTCTCCAATCATATGTGGGCCTACATATTGCTGACGTTTCGGGCGTTCGTCCCTTGTCAAGACAGGAAAAATGCAGACATATGCACACGAGCAGAATAAGCTTATAGACACTTTTATGATACAAAGTTGACAAGTCGATTAGAAATCAGTCATTTCGATCTTTCTATCTTTGGGGCCTTAACTTGATAGCATCAGCGCTCGCAATAAAGTGAGTGTCCTTTCTGATCAGTTATTGCAGAAACATCAAGGTCTCACCGGTTCTATCAAATCAATCAGTAGAACCGGTGAGACCTTTATGTTTCTGCAACAACTGATCAGAAAGGACACTGACTTTGTTGCGAGCGCTGATGCTATTACGATGCTCAGCATGACGCAAATGAAAAGGGCGGCTACTTTTGCCGATGTGAAGTTCTGTACATAATTTAGGGGTAAACTTATATACCATAAAACAGTCACTGCACCAATAGTTGTCATTCCTCATGCTACAGAGATGAAAGTTTCATGCTTCTCATTTTTAACTTTACAATTTAGAGCATCGTAGAGAGATTTATTCGGCTCAGTAATTAGCTAGCTTTTATATCATTTCTCTCCATAAGCTTGTGAATTTGCTTGTTAATTCTATTATTCACAAGCTAAAGAACTGCAGCTTAACTTTACAAATTTATTGATGGCCCCTCCAGACAGAGAATGTACGGGAAAGCTTGATAAGCCCACCTGCCTATTTGCTTAAAATAATTGTAATACAGATTAGTAAATATCAGATTACAGCATCAGAAACGTCAACTACCACCTCGAGTTTCAAACACAAATTGGTCTCACTGACAGGTAGAACATGTTTTATGGTGTGAAACTAGTATAACTTAGTGTTCTATTAACAGTGAACAAATATCATAGGCCAACAATTAATATGTATATTTCACTTGAGAAAGTCGATCGATCGATGTTTGTAGTCATCCTTTCACCAAAACATACCTGAACTTTTTTGAAATTTGAACGTCTCTTCAGAACCAAGAAAATTTGAAATTTGTCGATCAAGGTTTGACGGCGGTACAAAAAAATGTTTTACGGACATTTGAGACTATATTGAACTCGGACTTCGGCAGTGGCAAAATTGCGTTTTGCGAAAAAGTGCTGCCGTTACGGAATTACCTCACGTCAGCCTAATGAACTTTGTGACTCACTTCATAGCAAACGCAAAAGAAGAGTGAAAAATCATTTAAGTTGCACAAAATACATGTACAAGTACATGTACCGTGTTGCGAATGGCACCTAAGGTTTCGGTGCAAGTTCCGTATTTAATGATTCTTGTGGGATCTGATCGAAGACAAGCCGTCTTATAATGCTGATACAAGCAGATCGAATAAGACAATCAAAACAATTGCCAAAACTCCTTCAATAGAAATTGACAATCTGTGGCTTTACTCAATAGGAGGAACAAGATGTACATGTGCTCAGACGAGCTCAGTGGAGTCAGTGTAGTCAGACTTCTCAATTTTCGTGTCCATGTTTTCTATTAGCAATTATCATAAATAGCTCCCGCGCAAGGCGTAATATTTGGCTGTTTC
Organism: Prostheceraeus crozeri; assembly: GCA_907163375.1. Taxonomy (NCBI): domain Eukaryota; kingdom Metazoa; phylum Platyhelminthes; order Polycladida; family Euryleptidae; genus Prostheceraeus; species Prostheceraeus crozeri. The sequence continues at coordinate 9,916 of CAJQUW010004014.1, forward strand.
TCCATTCTCAGCCCTGGCGGTCACTCAAAGAAAGTGATTACTACAATCACGCCTCAAGCATCCCGACCTGGCCTCATCACACAATGGCTAGAAATTATGACATCTCGCAACAATAGATCAATTGGATAGGAAGAAACTCCTAACAGAAAAACAAGCACAGCAACACGACCTGGCCACCTAACCACATCACTTGCAAAGAAAATGACAAACACTTGAAAATAAAATTAAGCCTCTATTTCGTCACGTGCCGGCATATCCCGAATTTCGAATTGTCGAGGTATCGACCACATTCTCGAGACGTTGAGATCTCGATAATGGATTTCCAAGGTACAAAGCGATTGGAGTCAACAATATTCCAGATGAGGGAATGTCTGGCCAGAATGTGTTGTATCACAAGGAGCATTGTAAATGCAAAAGTATCTTGAGCCTACCATGAATGAAGCATCGGGCGTAGGTAGTCAAAAGGTGATTTATATTGAAAGCCCAGGCCATCTTGATAACATTTCTCAGGATCCCGAAATTCAGCCTAATAGATCCCAAATCTCAGTACATTAATTTATAAATCCAGAAATCCTGAGATTTAAATAAGTGGCCTTCCTACCCGGCAATGCAGCAGGCGTAGGACAATCAATCTGGGAGTAGTTTATTGGTATGAAAAATATTTGATTTGGTAAAGCCGCTGCGTAGCAAAACATGGGCGTGTGAAGTTGAAAAGTTGAACGCTAGAAAAATTAGAGCTGTTAGTTGTTTGGTGTCGATTACTGCTTCACGTGACCCATAGACCGCTTACGGCGTCAGCACATTGTCGAGAGTCGAAGCATTGTCGGGTAATTGATGATCTCGACAAATCGACTATTAATTTGATGAATAAATGAACATCGGAATAACAGAATTATCTAAAGAAAGCTTCAAAAAGAACGTCGTTGCTAGGAGTGGTTGCCTACATGTTGTGCATCTGTGTTTTCAGTTAGGATAGGCCTACTCATGTGTGGGAATTTAATCACTATCAAATTAGTATGATGACTTTGTATTTGCGAATAAAGAAGTCCCCAAACTTCAGGGATACAAAAGAAATGGAGATAAATAGGAACCGCTCCTCATATGTGGATCCAATTGGTCACCCTAGCCCAGGGGTGCGCAACCTGCGGCCGTAAAGCCGCATGCGGCCGTGGCAGAGGCAAGGTGCGGCCGTGACAATGATAAGAAAATGAAAAAGAATATTGTGCATGTATATTGCAAATATTACTGGAGTTCAAGGCAATCGAAAAACAACTAGTCACCTTGTAACTGTCGACAAACTTTATGCCCATGCTGTTTGGAAAAATGCGCGCCCGCAGGCGCGATGAAGGCGTTCAAGCAGTTCGATAACTCATGAATAGAATATTTTAGGGAAGTTACATTCATGTGCATTCATGGCTAGAGTCGTCTGCTAAAAGAAACAAAAGGGACAATTCTAGTTTGCTCGAATTGTTCGTGCGCGTTGGCTTCAAGTCTTTATTCTTCAAAAAACCCATCAAAAACCATAAAAAGCCATTAGAAGCGCATTGATCTCCTCTTTCTTTTGGTTACAAATTTTTCCGCTTTGGGGTCAAAATGTCCTAAATTGAGTTCAATATGCATGAAAGGGTTAAGCTTAAAATCTTTCCGGGTCAAAAATGACCGTCGGTCGTGTATGGGTTAACTTGCTAACTCACTTTACGAAGTTGGCCTTTATGCGATTTTCATTACGGCACTCATCAGGGAAAGCTAATTTGAGTGGTGGAATATATAAAGGATTGGCTATTGACTTGGTTGTTTGCACACATGTTAAGTGCGGCCGTGATTCTTTCGGCTTTCGAAATGGCGGCCGAGAAATGTTAAAGGTTGCGCACCCCTGCCCTAGCCTAATCTAGCTTGAAATATCCACTGACTGAACTGAAGGATTGCACAAAAGGTTGATGTGCGTCTGCCTATCCTGGCTTTGCCGCACGGCTGAGTATCATGAAAACTCATTACAACAAAACTCAGGAGTTTCTTAAATTTCTCCACTGTCATTGCAAGCACACAATCCCCATCCAGTGATCGGATGTGGCTAACGAAATATTTGTTGCTACACGTTATCTACATTATTTGATTGGAGAGCTTTAATCAGAATGCGATTAACTTGAAAATTTTTATATCAAAGATGAACATATCCTCTCAACTGAGATGATGCGATGGCATGTATAAAAAAAATCCTTGAGAAATTTTGTCACACATGGTTCTTTATTTCAGACCCAACTACATCAAAAATATGGCATCAATTTGTCATGGTGATAATATATTTAAACAAACATTTTTTTGTAATTATATCAAATAATAGCCAGAGTTTATCAGTAAACAAATTTTTTCTGATTGAAAACGAGTAAATTCAAGAATTAAAAGATGAATGAGCGTTTAATCCATTCAGTAAATCTTTCGAATGTAACAGCTGATTTTACTATTGTCTTTCGCGGTTTGCAGTAAATATTTATTTTACTCGATTCGTTGGTTTGCAACCACCATGGAAGATTCAACTCTTCCTTCTGAATTGGATACGGTTGATCAAGGTACCTTTTGATTGAGAATGTTGTGATTGTGTATCTCTGAGACATCCAAAGAGAAATTCAGAATGTCATTTGCTCCCATCTCAAGATCTCCGTTAATAAGGAAGAGGAGCTCGCATCTTTTTAGAAAATCGAGTGAAGGTTTTCATTATCATTTTGAAAGATTATGTCGTGCACAGTAGTGCCCAATTTGATTGCATTATATTCAAAAAGTTGTGGCGCTTAATATAATGGCCCACTGTTAGTGGGCCAGTACGTCACAATTTTTTTGTCTTTGGTAGGTGTTAACACTCATCAAGTTTATGCAAAATTTCTAGCATGTGGAAACTAAGGCAAAAAACGTGTTGCTTTTGTTAGGTTAACAGGCTCTGTCTTGGTTATCTTTTCATTTCCTGTTTGCATTTAGTCTTCATGCCCGAACCAGTAGCCGGTAATGGAGAGTCAAAAGGAAGGAGCCTTTGTCAATCCTGCTTATCGTTATCATTCTCACTCGAAATGTGGAATAATAGGTCTGCATTACATATCAGAAGGCCTATGAGGGTTTTTTCATCATTTCCATTCCGTACGAATGGTATTTGGCAGTATTAGATTGATTGGAAACCTTAGTAATATCCTATGATTTTTTTGCTTACGCATCTGACTACGTTTTCAACGCCATGTTGCGACGAAAAATGCTCCATTGCTGAAATCCTGTTCTTTATACATCACGATTGAAGTCAATGGCAGAAAAGGCATCATTGGTTGCGGTGCCTGGGATGCCGCAATGGAAGGCAAAGGGTAGACGTGGAACGTTAAGCTACACATTCCTCGCTAGACGATGTGGAATAATGTTGGTAAATGTGCATATGTATGAATATTTAGACCTGTAGTGCTCGAGAATGCAGTGGAAAGATGACAATCTGCGTCTGGTGGGAATTGGTTTTGCTATATGTAAGAGTAGGAACATCATCGTATTTGAACATCATCGTATTTTGGTCTGAGGAATCGGATCTTCCTCTCAATGTCTCTATGTGCGATGTGATGGATATCGTTATTAAGCAGGTCCTCAGAAGCTTTAGGCAGTGGTGCGCAACCTGCGGCCGTAGCAGAGGCAAAATGCGGCCGTGACAAGGATAAGTAGTTGAAAAAGAATATTGTACATGTACGTGCATATTGCAAATATTTCTGATGTTCAAGGCAATCGAAAAACAATCGTCACTATAGTAGCATCCTAGTCACCTTGTAACTGTCGAACACATTTATGCCCACGCTGCTTGGAAAAATGCGCGCTCGCAAGCGCGATGAAGGTGTTCAAGCAGTTCGATAACTCATGAATTTTTTTTAAAACTCGCTTCGATAACTCATGAAAAGAATATTTTAGGGAAGTTGCATTCAGGTGCATTCATGGCTAGAGTCATCAGCTAAAAGAAACAAAAAGGGAAAATTGTAGTTTCCTCGAATTGTTCGCGCGCGCTAGCTTCAAGTCCATGACCTGAATAAGGATGCCTGCTAGATAAGTTTCTGCAGTGGTAGTGTTGTGTGCTACAATTTTTTAAAATATAATATATTCGGGTCAAAAATGACCGTCGGTCGTATATGGATCAACTTGCAAACTCATTCTTTACGAAATAGTCCTCTAAGCGATTTTCACTGCGTCATTCACCAGGGAAAGCTAATTTGAGTGGTGGAATATGAAAAAAAGATTGTCTATTGGTCTAATTGTTTGCACATATTTTGAGTGCGGCCGTGATTCTTTCAGCCTTCGGAATGGCGGCCGAAAAATGTAAAAGGTTGCGCACCCCTGGTTTAGGGCCTACCATCCCCTACCTCTGCCGAGATTCTAGTTGTGGTTTCTGCCGATCACTCAGTTGAAAGTATAGTTCTTCCAATCAAGGAAGTGTTTCATAGGATTATTTACCGGTATTCTACGGGTGTTGTCGAGTACAAATGTGGTTGTATAGGCCTAATGCATGTTGGTCTACACATTTACACATTTCCCTAATTCACTCAGTTATGACCTACGCCTTCCCGTGTTTTGCGAATGCGAACAAGTGTCACCTGAGCATCTCTTGGGCACCGTATACAGACAGATGGGCATACTGGATTATGTCCGGGTCATCTTCCATGTCCCGCAGCCGGCAGTCGAATAGCTTATGCAGTAAACTCTATATTTTCGGTCGTCTCCAGAGCCATCCGCTGCACTTATTGTTCGATATAAGACATCATACATCACGTAACTGCTGCTCGTTCAAGAAACTGAGCCTATGCCCAACGTCTTGATAGCGCTTCTATTAGATTGTTTTCTCATTTTTTCTGGTTTTTCTTCAATGCATGTGCCGCGCTACTTAAGATTTTAAGTTGCAGTTATACACAGATCGTAGCATGCCTATCCCATCGACCAAATGAACATTTCAATATCCGTAGCATCCAACTTGATAGATTTTAATGGGACCTGTTTAGTATGGATCCTATTTGTAGCCATTTGGCCCATTTAGTATATGGATGTGAATTGATCACCTCAAACATATATTGTACAGCTTGTTGTGCAAGTTAAACGCAATTATGCACGGCTTAGGAATATTTAACCAACTTTTCTTTAGTGGACAAAGATACTGTGCTCTTTGTACTGTACAATCAATTTCATAGCTGCCTAGCAACAGTCTGTGCAACTGGTCTGCAAATGTTGTTGCAGCATTTATATACTCAGGCCCCTATATATGTACATATATATTCAGAAGTAAATTGAAGACTTTGGCAAGCGCTTCTTTTTTCTAAATGATGAGAGAAAAAATCCACTTTTCCATTACTTCTTTGCACTAGCAATGTCTTCCTGGTTGAGGTCAGGCAGTTATCAATAAGGGTTGAAAAATTAATTGCAATTAATCAGTTCATTTAATTTCTGGAATCAATCATTTTGATTGGTAATCGCAAGTGCCTGCAGCATAACTTGAAATATAGTTTTCAAAATTATAATTGAAGTGCTACAATATAGAGATAATAAATGCTTTCTGAATTACATTGTTCTCCGATATTGAAATTTTGAAAATGACTAGTTATGAATAGGATGTGTTTAGTTAACTTAGTAGGCGTGCCTATTTAAATAAATCACTGAATGTGTGATGCTTTTCCTACGATGGTGAGTGTTAACGTCATTGCAAGTTGATCAGTCGATCAAATGCCTCTCCCATTACATTATAAATCAATCAATTAACAAATCGCCATTATTCTATCACAATCAATCAATTAGTAGTAATTTTTTGATGACAGCAATTAATTTAATTTTGATAACCCTTGCTTTCACCCTTGAGTTAATCATTTGTAATAAAGGGATGCTTGTTTTTCGCTTTTGCAAATTAAATCACATATACAAGTTGAGTTTGTGTGTCCTATGTTTTACATCTCTAGTAGTCTCTCTGGCGTTGCGAAGTGATTTCCATTTGCCTAGATGCCTTTCTCTCCATGCCTTGCTCATTAGGCGAACAGTCGACACATTATTATTGAGGCCTATGGAGGGTGGTGGGGAGAGAACGCATGACACTGAGCGTTGCTTGATGGAGAGCGGAAAGATCCCATTGTTATACAATATGGGGTATCTCATCACAACAAGGAGAGCATGTTGTATACATCATGCATTTTTTAAAATCAAGACACTAGAAGCGGAAATGGCTCTTCCTCCAGTAGCCAGGAGACAGATTTTAGAAAACATAGTTACTTCTGTATCTAGATCAATATGTTTGCGGTGGACGGCTTATCCGCAGTGGTTCACGTAGTGGAGAGCTGCAATCAGCCCGCAGGTTGCCGTGGGCGGCACTAGCTTATGACAAAGTGAAGGTGCAAGCTTTCAGCAGACGATGCACCGTCAACTGACGATCAACTGAGATTAGATGAACGTCAAATGCTGATATTCGGGACATGAAATGTTGGTTCCATGGTTGGGAGGAGCATGTAGGTGACTGACTAATTGAGGAAGAGGATGGTTGACTTCTATTGTCTTCAAGAAATGAGTTGTAGAGGTAGCTCAGCTCTCTAGATTTATTGGTCGGAGCCAAAGGTAAAATATTGAAATTTTGTTGGTATGGAGGAGTAGAAGTCTTGACAACGAAAGAGCTGATTAATGTATTTTAAGAAGTAGAGAAAAAAGCGAAAGTTCTACTAATTCTCGGGAGACTGGTGGTACTTGTCATGAGCTGTTATGCACCCCAAACTGGATGGCCTGAATCAGAGAAGAAGGAGTTCTGTAGGGATCTATCCCACGAGGTTACCTTAGTTGATGCGGAGGAATTTCTGACGTTGTTGACTTCAGCGGTCTCATTCGAGCAAATGTGGATGGATGGATATGAAGAGATTCATGGTGGTTTCAGCATTGGCACACGTAACGAAGAGGTTTACAGACTTCTTGAATTCTGTGCTCAGTCAGAGCTGGTCGTTGCCAACACAGGTGGTCGAGAGCTAGACTCCCTCGAACGAACTCGTCATAACATCTTTACAAAACTTAGAACAATGAAGAGAGATTCAGTGGCATAAATAAGTGTAGATTCCTCTAAGATAAAGAAGTGAGGATCGTTTTGAAGAGATTGAGCAAGGTAAAATGTGAGAGAACATTTGGAAAGCGTCATGAACAAGAGAGCAGCTGGGATGATATAGTAAAAGCAGATGCGGTAGAAAGACCAATATTCAAGGTTTAAAAAAATGAGATCGATGAAACATTGAGGAGTGTGATGAACGGTAAATCCAGAGGCCCTTTCACTGCTGTGAAGGAACATCTAGTTGCTTCTTCCCACGGTCGGAGGTGATGCACCAGATTGCAAATGGAATCTTGCCAGGAGACAGTATACCAGAAGTTTGGAGGGAAAGCACACTAGTACCTATTTACAGAGGCAGAGGTAGCAGAATGCAATGGTTCGCATCGGGACGTAGAATTGTTAGAGCATGGTATTAAGGTTGTCGAACGTGTGCTTGAACGAAAACTTCGAATTTGTATATTCGAATATTGTATGATGCATTTTTAATACTTCAATTATACGTTTCGTGAGAATGTAGCACCGCCATTGGGAAAGTAAAGTGGTGACCGCATTAACCCCGAATCAGCTCCACCCTATCTTGTTTGCAAGGGAGCATATAAGCGACAAAAGTTATATGTAGACAAGGAATGAAAAATGGGAATAAGAACAAAATTACAAATTTCCGTTAATATTGGCAGACAGTCGGACGGCGACCACTCCACAAAGCAACACTACCCTTCTGTAGGATAACTGATTGTCTTAGCAGAAAATAATGCACTACGTGCGTCTGTCATTGCACATCCTATGACTAGTGAGACACCAAGGCGAACAGGAATTTAGGAGCGTCTGTAGGCCATCGCGAAATTTTCCTGGTGAAGACGATTTCCTCCCTTCTTCTGCTGACTGTTGCCTCAGCGCACAAAGTGTTCTAGAAGAGAAGAGGCAACTGTAGAGTCGATAACAGTTGTTTTGCCCTGCTCCAGCTTGGGAGAAATACTTCCGGAGGGCGGGATTGACTATTTTGTGGAATAAGACTACTGACTTTTTGCGAGGCTCTAATGCGGCAGATTGAGTCATTGAGAAAGCAGCATCACGCAAGCGGTCATGTCTGTGGATTCTGTCAACTGCCAACGGAAATTCAACGGCATGAGCTCCCATCGGATCATTCTCCCGGGTGCAAGAAGGGCAACCTTGTGGAGGTGAGGATGCGGCATTTATTGGAAAGTCCCGTCGGTATTCCAAAGCTATTTGAAACTTCATCGGCTACATATAAAACTCAAAGCTTTGCTAGGAACTGTATTTAACCAGTTTCCAGAATCCTGGTCACTGATGCTAACAAAGGTTCTCTTCAACAGGAGTGTTCCGATTAGCTTCATTCTTGTCTGAAGACTTCGCTGAGAAATCCAGCTTGGAAGAACCGAAGTCTCTTCAATAACTGCAACCGATGACGTTTTGCAGATGGCAAAAGTGCTTTGACGGCAAAGAGGGAAGCCTTCAAGAGATGGGGAAACGACGATGCGGCTGCAAATAGAGATGTGTACAGGGAAGCAAAGAATGCAGCCAAGAAAGCTGTGGCTTCAGCGAAGGCTGAAAGCCTATCCGACGTATACGATAAGCTTGGAAGCCGAGAGGCAGAGAAATTGGTGTATGAGATCACGAGAAGCCGGGACAAAACGACAAAGGACAACTTCGAAGGATACTGTGTGAGAGACGATCGAGGAAATTTTTGCATTGAGCGTGACAGTAATCGGCAACGATAGCGCGAGTACTTCGAAAAATTTTTCAAACGAAGAGAGACCTCACGCCAACTGCAGCATGGCACCTCGAAACAATGTGATAGTCCCCAAAATCACTCCTGCGAAAGTGGAACATCAGCTATCGAAGATGGCCAATAACAAGGCTGTTGGGAGAGACGACTTGCCTACCGAAGCTTTGCGCGATGCTAAGAAGACGGATAAGATCGCCAAGGTGTTTAATTCAATCTTGACCTCCTCCAAGATACCGGAGAAATGGAGAGAGGGTACACTGGTCCCAATTTACAAGAAAAAGGGGATCACAGAGAATGTAGCAATTACAGAAGTATAAATCTATTGTGCCACGGTCTTAAGTTGCTGGAACGCATCATCTCCGACAGATTAAGACAGATAACAACTATCGATAGAAACCAATTCGGATTTATGCCTAGTGTCTCAACCACAGAACCTACCTTCACCCTCCGAATGAGGTTGGAGGATGACCTCATAGAACAGAAGGACCTTAGAGCGGTGTTCGTCGACCTGGAGAAGGCTTACGACACAGTACCGAGGGAGTACATCTGCCTGAAACATACGTCGTTGATACAAGACATGTATAGTGAGAGCAAGATAGCAGTAAGATCAAAACACGGTGATACTGACCGGTTCAACGTTCGGTAGGTCTATATCAAGGCTCTGCTCTAAGCCCCTACCTCTTTATCTTTCTGTTAGATGAAATATCAAAGTCGATGAGAGGGAATAGTGAAAATGACATACTAGAACTACTGTTTGCCGACGATCTGGTAATATCAGGAGACACAAAAGAGAAGGTCCAAGCGCGCCTGGAAAAATGGCGAGAAGCCATCGAAACCCATGGTTTATGACAGCAGAACTAAGACGGTGTACCTCAGCACGAAAGAAAGTGAGCGCATCCATCTGCAAGGCACCGAGATCCCGACTGTTGATGCTTTCAAATTCCTCGGTACTGTCTTGGATGACAAAGGCACATGGACATGAAGGCGAAAACACGGGCAGGTTGGCAGAACTGGAGAGCTATGTCTGGTGTCCTGTGTGACAAAAAGATGCCTCTACAACTCAAAGGCAAGGTTTTCCACACAGTGGTCCGATCCGCAATGCTGTACCATGCTGAGCTCTGGGCTCCGAAGAAAGCTGACCTTACAACGATGGAGGTATCAGAGATGAGGATGCTGAGGTGGTCAGTGGGGAAAAGAAAGAAGGATAGAATAAGAAACGATAAGATCCGTCGTATGCTTATTGGGGACAACCAAAGTATCCCAATAAGCAAAGTAGAAATTGAGACTCGCCGATGGTGATGGTTCGGACATCTGCTCAGAAGACCAGTGGATAACATCTACAAAACAGCATGGAAACAAGAACCTGTCGACAGAGAAAGGGAAGACAGAGAACAAGTTGGAGAACTGTTATAAAGAGCGGAAAGAAGGTCAGATCGCTAACCGAAGACATGGCCTCCGACCGAGCCATGTGGAAGCAACGGACTGAGGTGCCACCCCGTCCTACTCGATCATCCGGGATGCTGAAACGCGATCGACCCCGGCCATGGTGAACAGTGCTCACCCTATCGCACGTAATTACAAATTGGTACCTGTACTTCTAAATGTAGTTACTTATAATTTTCTCATTATGATGAAAACGAAGGTGTATTATCTCATAATATTGGCATTTGAAATCAGAAAGCCTCAGTATCATCTTATCAATGACAACTTTGCACAATGGGGATTGGTGTATCTGGAGGCAATTTCATTGTAGCATTCTCAAGCACTCTTGGTCGTTTAACATTTTTTACTACACACGTGTTGGGAAAATATGACGTTTTTATTTCACAATTTCTCCAAAGGTCAAAATTTTTAGTAAATTGGAAAAATGTTTGACTTTGGCAAGTAAAAAAAACGCATACAAGTCATCTAGGATTTGCGACAGAAAGTTCGTGGAGACTGCGAGGTGTTTACTGCAGAACCTATAGATCGTAAAATAGTGGAAAATGAAGAAAAAGGGGCTCGAATTAGGGAGGTGTGTAGCCCATGTGCGGTCTCCAATACTTGGAAGCGGAAGTGGAATCGGTTTAGTGGAAGCGGAATCGAATAAAAATCAATCGTTTCCACACCCTTGTTTCAAATAATAAAATTTTTCGTACATTCATCCTTAAATTAAAAATTTACATGTTTCCATTCAACGCTTATATGCAGACATCGTATTGTTCGTCGCCTTCCAGCAAGATCAGAAAAATGCGGCTATCGAGGAAATTTATTTATTATAAACATAATATAGTCGAATCCGCTTTGCTACTTCATTTTTCATTACTGGAATATCACTCGCTGTTGTTGTTGCTTTTGATATGTCATTTGTGCAATAAACTCCATTTTCTCAACAATCGTAAATCATGCTGAAATATATTATCCTGAAACTTTCATTCAATTTAGTGCGGTACTTTAGTGATGCAATGGGATAGGTAGGATCGCTCACCCAGTGGAGACACATCGAAATGGTAAAATAGGACTAATGATTGTCTGTGGAACTGGCAATTGAAATGACTGAATAGTGCTTTTTTCATTATCGAGTCCGTTCATCAAAATATTAAACACTGCAGCTAATGTGATTATAAGATGTGACGTATTCTTGCTATCTTAGCTCTTCAGTTTGTGATGATGCCATCCATGACAACTATCTTGTTCATCATATTAGCTGAATCCATTCTGTTAATATATTAGTTAATCTATTAATATAGTCCTTCTTGGTTATTGATATTTCACATTTGCAGCTGTTCGATCAACTTTTGTTGTCTATTCAATTAATACGATCTAATGACAGTAGTTAGTAATAATTACGAAATATTTGGAAAAGCGGAAACATATTATCAATGTAGCCTATACACTAACAGCATACAATACAGTAGCACGTCAACTGAGCGAACCAATTGGAATAACGGATTCTTTAGGCAACCGTGAAAAATCCATAAACACAGTGCGTCAACCTAGTGATGGACAACTAATATTGACTGCATTGTAATTTGCAGTAAATTAGCACTGTCATTAGCACTTAGCTGCGTCAGCGTAGTCTCATATGAAGGCACATGATCTGACGCTTTCTATGCTAATAACATTGAAGAAATACTTCGACTCGTGAGACCAGAAACTATCTCTATTTCGCATTTACCTCACTGATTAAACTGACCAGGGTGTTGAGAAGCACTACTGTATACGATAATGAAATAATTTGAATAGTCATAGTTTTCCTCCGGCTTTAGCAGGTGTTAGTTTCATGAATTACTCAAAGCAGTACAAATATCGAAGATTCAAGCTCAATAATCATCCAAAAATGTCAGGTCTAACTTTTTTTAACTCTGACCTGTTGAAATTTTGATATGCTACTTTGAGAAACACCATCTTATGTATTTTGTTTATATGTACCGGTATCTTATATATTTTTTACAAAACAGAATAACATTTGACTTCAATCGACACATTAGAACAGATTAACATTGAAATATCACATCATTGAAATTATTATATCATGCATGTATCTAAAGAGCAATTTGGTGTGCGATTATAACGGAATAAGAAAATAATCGAAAGTTATTTAACAGAATAATTATTTCGCCGATCTGGCGGCTTCAGCTGCATTTTAATAGCATTAAAATAGATTACATTCAAACAGTTAAAACAGATTTTGAAACTGGTGATTCATTTGCTAGGTTGTCCACTTGCAAGATACAATGTAAAATGTTGGAGTGAAAAAAATCATAACATCGTTAAATCCGAGAGAAACATCGTGTTTTTGACTTTTGTAACAATGCGGACACCTGATTCTTGACTTTATAGATCATTATGATTATTTTTAATTACCTGCAGGTCTTTTGAGGAAGAGAAGCAGATGAGGAATTAATGAAGACGCATTTCTGTCCATACTAACATTTGACTTAACACAATATAGCATGAGAAAGAGAATCCAAGAACATCTTAATTGTAACACAGCCTTGTTCATCAACATTTTTTATCAAAACATCGATTGCCTTCATCTGCCCATGATATAAAAATAGAAACCTTACAACGTAATTTCACTAATGTTTGCGAACGCAAAATTTGCGAGAGATATTTGATTAAAGCCAAAAGACCCGGAATTAATGTGTTGTATAGCAGTCTGTAAAATGATATCTAGTCCAACATTCACCATAATATTCAGTTTGCATCTCATTTTGAAAATTTTCTGTGATATTCTGTCAAAAATGTTTTCCTTCTTTTCTTATTGCTCTGTTAGAAGTAGTTGCTGTTCTATTGAATTGACAAAGACATAGTCGAAATACATTTTGCTACTCAATGCATTTTATTATTGACCTTGTCTTCGTTTTATAATTCAAGCAATTAGGTCAATGGTGAACCGAATTCATTAACATTTGACTTCAATAGACAATGATCAGCTAGTGATTTGATTTCAATTTCAGCATCAAAGTCATGAATGACCCAGTGGCTAAGTGGTTGATAACACGGCTTCACGATTAGGAAGCATGGGGTTCTAATCTCATCACAAACTGAAAATTGATTGAGGATAACTCAGTTGGTGAAAGGCTTCACTGCAGTGTGGAATGCAGAGGGTCTAAGGTTCGAGTCTGTCCGTCGGTGAGAGGTTCTAGCGTCATGCAATCAGCTACTTACTCTCTCTTGGCTCCCAATATGGGACGAAAATGAGACATCTTTACGGAATCAATATCATAATAAAATTGATGCTTGGGCTCCTTGCTGTCGACATGTTAGAATGCAGAAGTCCATTGCAAACTGACATGCAACGAATTGATAAATTGTCTCTGTAATGTTTACCTCTGGATGAATTTAAATGAGACTCAAGCGGATAACTAACTTTTTAACTGACTAAAAGCAGTGATGTGATTTTACGGCTTTTACCGCAGTTCCGCTGCCGCCTCCAGTTTATTGCTAAAGCGAATTCTTCATCTGATGGATGTGCGTTCCCTTCCAATAATCATTTCCCACAGAGCATCCTTGGAATCAATCGCATCCCTGCATTTGACGAGTAACGAACGATTTACATGTCTCTAACTGACAATTGTGCCAATATGGTGTAAGCTAAGGATGTGCGGTTGTCGCAACTGTTCGCCTCAGTGCAGGGAGAATATTATAGAGATATACTTGACCCTCGTCCCACCGGGGGTGCTCCTGATCTCCCAAACTATTCCACCAATTTTGTCAAACCACACATCAATCGAATAGGCATTGAAAGGGGATTCAGAAAAGTAGTATCATTTTTATTTCTAAGGTCATCCCTGGGCTGAGGTGAAGGTCAAAGGTCAAAGACCGCCAATTTTTTACAGGTTTCCATTAGATGACATGGAAAATGACAACAAAAACTAATAAACCATGCACTATTATTTATACATATTTTTTTACGAGGATGTAAAATTTATTATACATTTATTTTATACTTAGTATTTTACATTATTTACATTTTTATTATACTTTTATTTTATGCAGGCAAGCGAAAATAGTGTGTGATTGTTATTCTACGCTCCTCGCATTACTTAATATGCAATCATAAGAATATCGCAGAATTATGTTAGAGTTGTTTTTAACTTAAAATAGTACATCGCCTTGTTGACATCCCTTTTGAAGATTTTTTGAATATGTGAATCGTGGCCACTCCTTAAAATTAAAGCCCATTGGCCGTATAAATTTGGATTGTCGAGCTAACTTTTTCAGCAACCGTGTTGTCAGAGTTTGGATTCAGAAAATATTGTAACAAGTCCATCCATGTTTCTATTTAAATCCAGACTCCAAAGTTTCCATCTTTCCCGATTTTGTAAAGTTTATGGTCAATGATTGTATGTATTTTGGGCATCATGTATGTGTTATCAATAACCAATGTTGCCTTTTGTTGAAGTTTATTCTTCTTCAATAAAATATATTCTATTCTATTCTATTCTAATCGAAAGAGCTGGTCAAGGTGGTCAATAAAATGATGATTATTAATCGCTCTGAGATTACATCATGGCCATTAGATGAGGTCAAAGGACAAAAAATTCAAACTTTTAGTTCAGCTGAAGTATCACTATCGCACATTTTAGTATTCAGTTTCTACAGGTGAAGAAACAAACCAATTTGGTGACTATTATCGAGATACTGAGGATAAAAAGCAACATGATTCTAAAAATTGTCAATAATTGCTGATGAGATGCAGAACTAAAAAGTTCAAAAATAACATGAAATCATATTTGAAATTTGAATCTCAAATTTCAAACATGCAGACATAATAAGCAAATAATTTCAAATTCAAGGATTTTGCATTTGTGAATATCTTCATGTAATATGAACTTATTTCATCAAGAATTGATGCCACAATATAGCCTACATTAGAAGTGAATATACCGAAATCAGTCAAAATATTACAAACATTCAAATTTTAAAATAGCTCTCAAGCCAGAAGTATTGTGCCAAATTTTTTATCCTTCGGTCAAAAGTTGCATAATACGTAGAAAGTCAGATTTTTGAAAAACAATTTTTACAAGACCTCAGTCATCTAGTAGAAGTCTGGTGGCCACAACTTGCTTGGTTCAAAAGATATTCAAAAAAGGGCCACGTGGGGTGGCAAGGGTTAAGAACTTACCAAGATAAAGCCGAAGAATAAGTAGTTTCGCGTTCCCGACTGTCCTGCGATAGTTAATTAGGTTCTTGAGATCTTGAAGATAGGGTCTATGCTTTTATCATAAGTGTTGATATTTCTTTAAATGCAAATTATTGATAAAACATTTTTGAAAGACAATTTTTGCAAGACTTACGTACGAAATTTTTTCAAATGCTTCGCTTATAATCTATTGAGCATTCTCAAGGATAAAGATGAAAGTAAACGACTGAATTACATACATGAATTGATTAATCTAGACGAAAGGAAGTGTTTATTTCCGCATAGCTTGCACTGCATCCACCGTAATCGATCGAACTGTCTATATTATTGGAAACACGAGACGTGAAGCGTCGAATGCTTTAAATAACATAGACAGTGGATCAATACAATTACAAGAACACTACAGCCAGCAGTATGATAGAATTTCATGAAGTTTCTTTCTCAGCTTCTCACACGTACAACACGTTTTCCGTACAACAAGAACAGACGGAGAAGCACAGGAGGCAATCGTAATCACGATCACCATAAACGAACCCCAACAATTTAGAAGTATTAAAAACCAAACATTTTTTTATTCTTTTTATTTTTTAGGACTCAGGCGTGATTTTGTCGTTCAATATCTTTTGAGAACACTTTCATAGTAAGATATCAATGAGCTATTATCCGGGTTTTTCTATCAAAAAGTTCGACAATATATCATAAAAGTGCAAGGAACGGCAATATCATGCTGGAAATTAACAAACCCTACCTTTACATAGCTAACTAATTTGTCAAAACAAGACATCGAAGGAAATTGTGCTACATAGACATAGGAAAGGAAATACAAACTAATTATCAAGCGGCCGCGGTTTCACAAAACCTGTCTGTCTGAATGAAGAGCATGCGATTCCTAAATCCTTTCTTATCTTTCTTCAAGCTCTTGAAGCTCTCCATAGAAATTGCTTATTCTCGATTGACAAACGGTGTCCTCTCCATTCGGGTTCGTGCATAGATATGCTGATCTCGAAAAATGCACTAAAGTGTTTTATGTATAAAACTTTTGCAACAGCTATGTTGTTAGGCATGTGATAAAGTCTATAATTAATTAATATTATTTTATTAATATTATATTTTCCATAATACTACTAACTACTTACTAGTCACTTTATATAATTCACGAAAATCCTGATTCACTAAGATCAGATAAAATCTTTTGAGTTTCGAATTCCAGTTCTATGAAAATATTTCATAGCTTTGGAAGCAAGTATAAGATGCATGATTACAACTCCACTGATGATTTTAGACGGTACTATTATCTGACCACAGTGGCTTGTTCTTTGATGAAGTATATTCATGAGAAGCCACTGAGCGACACGAGTCAATAGTTTCTCCAGGAAGACAATCACATTCACATTACGTGCATAATTGAACGCAGTAAACAACTCTTCACGGTTCTCGAATTGTAGAAATTCCACACCAACAGCTGGTAATGTTAGGTGTCTTCATTCTCTGTATTATTGACTTTTTCTTGTTCGTTTTTTCTCTTCTTGATAGGATGCGAATCTTCTTCCGACAAACATTTGGGTATTAAGATGTGGAGTAATCGATTGCGTTGGATAATAATGCATTTCCTGATATGTCATGCATCGTTTTATAATAACATTAGTTTAAGCCTACTTATACAACTGTGATTTCAAGCATATTTTTATAAGCAGAATCTGAGCATTGTTTTTAAATACGTTGTGTTTTTAAACTTAAATTGTGATCCCTGCATTTGAAGAATCTGGTGAAGAAGACCTGAGATGTAGAGTTCCATTAGTAATTCAGTGAACATCGACAGTCCCACATAAAAATGAACTATGCTATTATTTAAGTTGTAAACAAACTGCCTACT
The DNA here is from genome assembly GCA_907163375.1 of Prostheceraeus crozeri. NCBI lineage: Eukaryota > Metazoa > Platyhelminthes > Polycladida > Euryleptidae > Prostheceraeus > Prostheceraeus crozeri. The sequence goes on from CAJQUW010004014.1 coordinate 27,233, forward strand.
TGACATTATTATACATACACGACGATTTTGCTTCAATGCTTTGATAAAATTGGATGCAAAATACAGCGGAAACACCACAAATATAGTTGGTTAATACATCAGAAGTTACGAATTCTTGCTGTGAAAGTCAACTTGCCTCAAATTCGCGTCATTTATGTATTTAGATGCAAGCCTGCCAACCTTGGAATATTCGTGAAGCCTTTAATGAGACAGAAGGCTAAGAAATTAGCGTGCACGCTTTGTAAGACCTCATCTCGCTTGACATCTGTTGTGATGATGGGAATAAGAAAACTGTTTGCGGTGGTCTACCCCACGTACAAATACACTCACTATCACTTTTTAAAGTCTTCGGGTGAAACTGAGAGTAATAAATATGCTGCAAACTCTGGAATGACAAAATGTTATACACAAAGAAGCTTTGTTTGATACATTCCGAATGAGGTTCAGGTGTCCCTACCAGTAATCATGCTAACTGTCATTGGTTAAGAATAGTTTCAGAAAACTAAGTCTAGCTGTCAGCAAATATTAGCGGCATAGTCAACTTACGAAGCATGTTATCGATTCTGCATGGTTATATGTCACACATCAAAACAGCTTCTGAGGTTACAGACATACTTGATAGGTTGTCAATTGAAAAGAAGCGGTGGAAAATGCTGGAATAAAAGAGCATGAAAGCCAATGAAAGGATGTTTTTCAACCTTAGGCAACGCATTCGGGTCGGACTCGAAGTATTGATTCGGGTCTGGCTTGACGTTCATGGTCGCTGCACATTCTTGTTGTAATTAAATATCATTGGCCAATCCGCGCTGTTATCAAGCTACAAAATCATGGAAAATTGTCCGCCAATTGCATAAAGAGCAATGTTTTATTTATTGTTAATAGCCAACATGGGTGACAGAGATAGTGATTGTTCGAAAATTTGTTGGTGATTATTTCCTGGGTTTAATTAGATATCTCACAAAGCGATCTCACAAAAAAATTTGCCGATGCATAGATGTAGGTTCAGAGGTCGGTAACCTTTCCTTTCATTTGGCTTGTCGTGTAGGCTTCATTAACATCTCAATGGCCAATCACTTGCCAACATACAAACAGTTATCGGCACTGATGTGTGTCTCCCACTTCAAACAAGCGCTGCACGAAATCTTGCATGTTTCAAGTAGACGCCGCATTAATTCTTTTTGTTTCGTGTTTTCGGAATAGACGAAGCATTGTCTATTCGAGGATTTCGGTAGAACCTATACTTACGAGGAACGCGACTGATCGGTTTAATGCGGTTAAAAATAAAGCCGGGAAATAATCGCCACTGTGTATTTGGACGAACTATACGCTGACTACAGATGCATGTAATAGAGAAAATGTTCCTCCTTAAGCCATTGGCAGACGAGTTTGCATGATTTTGGAACGTGACTGACCAAGCGGATTGGTCCAATTTATCACTTCTGCAAGTTTCAATTGCATGAAAAGTCATTGAATCGTTTTCCTACGTTTATTATCAAGATGAACACTTCCGAATTCGGGTTGTATGACCGGACATCCCATTCCGAAATTATTTATCTTCGTCAGCAGAAGTTTCTATGACACAACAATTCATGACGTTGATGTCCCCAAGGATTCATCAGTCCACTGAAGTCGCCGGTGTAGACACAACGACCTGCAGACTGCTAGACAACACATTATCGTTTTCAGCATCCCGAACTGATGCATTCCTTCTGTTGAAACACTGTGAACTGCATTTCAATAAATAAATGCGCGTGTTTGAAGTGAACTCTTCTTATGATTCAATATCACAACAATCCGGTTTTTTTGATATTTGGTAACTGATGCGTAAAACCACCTTCCGTTGATAACCTGAAATTTCGTATGTCGTTGTTAATCTGTATAAGTTAACTAATGGACGGAGGTCGTGATGAATTTCGCATGAGATTTTAATTTTTATTGATTTTTCAGACCAGTAAATTGCTTTTGTAATTGATTTTAGGCGTCATTAGAGGACCACTATCGTAAACTTGACCCTAGTCGTTGCTCAAGTTTCGTGGACTTTTTAGCCACTTTGACCCATTAACAATGCGATAATTTTCATCAATTTCCACGACTCTTGAGACGCAAGTGACAAAATTTAGACTTTTGACACAGGTCGAGGTATGACGTTGCAGTGGGCCTAAATCTCAACAACGTTTGAATATACTCGAAAGCTAAAAGCAAGTGGCTAGATCAAGTGGTTTAGTTTGAAAAGGAGAACAGCTAGAATGTAACCGAAACCCATTATTCATTGACAGCTTTCATGCGAGTAGTTTGAACTAAGTCTTTAGAATTTAGACCCTGCAATTTAAGTGGCAAGGTAGCTCAGTTGGTTAAGTGTCGCACTTCGGTGCGGAAGCGCAGAAAGTTCAGGGTTCGAGTCTGTCCACCTCGAGAGGTACCACAGCTCTCCATAGAGTTAACAGCCCTAGCTTGGTGGCACCTGCGAGTGTTTGACGACTTCCCTACCCCTAACTTGCCAGTATGGCTTAGTGCTTTGGGTGAGAAGGGAAACTAGAAGTTTCAAAACCCTTGATCACGTGGTTAAGTTAGAAAATATTTGGCAGCAAAGATGCGACCAAAGCACGGTATGGGCATTCATTGACAGCTTTCACGTGAACAGTTTGATCAAAGTTTAGGATATGCAACTAGTATGTCAGTGAAATTTTGATGGGTATTCATTAAATACTACTATTAAACACACTACTGACCAATTGGATGAAGCGACAGCTATTCAGATCTGTTTCCATTTTTCAACTGAGGATGTAACTCAATATTTAATTATTCTATTTACATTGTGTTTGCAAAAAGCAGCAGTTATACATTATTGCGCACTAACTTAGGCGATTTGCCAGTAGTGTGTTTAAAGTGATATTTAATGAATGCCCATCGAATTTTCACTATGTTGCTAATTGCAAATCTCAAATTAACCCGGCTACGACTACAACTTTAAATAGGGAGTTGTGTCGATGTTGAGAGATGTAAACTAGGCCTGCTTATGATTCCTGATATTGGATGAAATAGCAGCTATTCAGGTCTGTTTCCACTTTTCAACTAAGGATACAAGTCAATATTTGATAATTCTATTTACATTGAGTAAAGTCTGCTGAAATCAGACCTACTAACAGCACTTTTCAAAGTAGACACCAGTTGTAAATGACCTTTAATTATCTATTTCAAATCCGGTATGTTTGAAGTTAAATTCATGCATACGTATGCATTCAGTTTGAAATTGCGTATATTATTATCAACCATAGATATTGTTTGTGTTGAGAAGTTGTACTAAAGCATTCAGTAGTCTGATCTCATTCCATCAGTGCAAATTACAGCTCTGATTTATCCATCAGGATTCATTTTCATCTCTTCCTAAACGTTTCGTTTTAGCTGTGTTCTGATGTCGCATAATGAGGGAATTTTTGACATTCCAATCTCATCAGTAATCCTGTGTTGATTTGGTAGCAGTTGATCTGAGAGAGGTTTAAAGAGGACAATTATATAGCGTTTTATGCGCATGGCTGTTATTGAATGGAAATCTCTCAAACAGCTGTTCCTTTTGATTATCAATAATTTGATATTGTCATGGTTCTGCCATGTGTGCATTGAATGATAAAATTTTCTTCACACTCGTTGAGATTATATATTTTCCAGTTATAACGCTTTCAGTACTCACAAAAAAGATCAATTGTCTAAAGAGAACGAATATAGCACGTTGAAAACACATGTAAATTATAGATAGCTTGTCATAATAACAGTTAAGAATCCTCTATGTGTAGGGATCCACTATGTGTAGCACATAGAGATGGATTCGTCTGTCGCTGTAGAGGTGACGTGGTTATAGCTCAGCCATTGTATGCGGTGGTAGACAGATGTGTAGAGAACTGTCTTCTTTTGGCTTACGTGATTGGCCAAACGCGTGTGATGCGTAGGGAATGTTGTATTAGTTATTATTAATAATGAAGTGTAGAGGACATGACCCCTTTCCATCCAGTCACCGATTTCATTCCAGAAACAGCAATGCTGGTTCTATATATTACTACTTACTCGTCAAGTTGCGCCAGTAGTACGTGTGAATGATTGTACATGATAAAACGCTCAAAAATCAATAACATAGCGGGCTACAGATGCAGCGAGAGACATTTAAGATTAAATAACAAAGACGAATTGATTCGTCCAACAAATATGGATTAGGCTGTCGCGGTTACACTAGAGGTGACGTGATTCTATCTCAGCCTTTGTAGGCAATGGCAGAGAGATGTGATGAGATAAGTCTCCCTTAGGCTTGCGTGGTTGGCCAAGCGCGCGTACTGCGTGAGGAAAGTCGTATTAGGTAACACACGATCTACCATTGTCACATTGAAGTCTGAACATCTGCCAAGTGAGCAGTACATATCTTTGACACAATGTTTTTCCGTGATAAATTCATCAAATGGAACTTTATTCATTATCATGCATTCTTTTTTTCATACTTTTCTCCATTGTCACTGCCATGTCTATGTAGAACCATCCATTGAGATAGTAACTCCTTCCTGAACATGTAGCCTACTTCAGAGATTTAAATGAATCAGAGAGTATTCTGTTGACCGTATCATATTCTGTTCGAATAGTAACCGCTCCAGAATAGCAGTTGCACCGCTGTATGAAAGTTTGTAATAGTAGCCGCCCTCGAAAAGTAGCCGGAGGCAACGGCTCTAGAGAACTTAGCAATGCCGTACATTTACACAAGCAAACCCATCTCCTAAATATCGAAAATCTTAATATAGGCTAGATGCACAATGTGCTTATATCTCACCTATTTCTATGTTATTAGGCCTACTGGTTATAACATAGAGGCCTACATTACTGTATGCGAATATAACAGCTACATGCATATGTTAAAAATAAGATCAGGCGTATTTTATGTCTATTTTTAAATTCGAATTTTAAACTAGGTGTACAGGTAATTTACGTAGGCCTGCAAGCATTAACCGACTTATAATATATGCTTACGTAGGTCCCATCTCTGGTCACAAATTACCCCGCAAATCAAAATTCTTTTAATCTAAAGGAAAGCGCTGGATATTTGCGCACCTAATAAGTTTTACTCGTGTACCACAATTTTCGCTGAATTTCCGCTCTCGAACAAATGTCGATTATATTTCAGCTATGAAAGACAAATTACAGTTCCGTGCTGGCTGACTGAATATAATGTCTATAATCGACCAATCTCTGAATGAGGAGAAGCAATTGAATTGTCAACGAAAGTTGCTCATGATAATTGTTTGATTTTGAAATCTTTAGAAACAAGTTAGTTTCGATGGATTGCTAAGGACGATGATCAAAAATGAGACAATCCAATTAACGAAAGTTGAAGTAGAAGACATGCAACTTCAAGATCAAGAATCTGCGAGACAATGTGACAAGTAGCACGCAAGCTTATCATTGTTCAAGAAAATATTTGTCATATTGAATATTTATGGCGATTGTAAACTCGGATAAATTTGTGGCTTGCATACTTGTTGTTTCATAGAGAGACTTAGGCTGCTTTTACACGTGCAACTTGATTGTCTGAAAAGAATGGACAAACAATAGAATCAAAGACGACTTCAATAATCATGCGTCGTGCGTCACCAGACAATAGCAATTTAGCGAATGTTGATTGAGAGAATAGCTATTTTCTTGAGAGAAGAGATATCAACTTTTCCTCCCGCAGCTATGTTGTACAGTACGAACGCAGGGACGGATGGACAGATAGATAGGGGAGGAACCGTTTATATCCCCTCAAAAGAATGTAGCTTTTCATTTTGTGACTTTTAGATGTCTATTGTTCCAAGCTATTTTGTGCCACTTCGAACGTACTGACGAGTCTCATAGGACGAAACACAGAGTCTGCGCGTACCAAGTTATGATGTACTTACATTGTTAACACATTTAACGACGATCTATTTTTAAGAATTATGATTTATTTTAAAAACAAATAATTTTTTAAACACAAATTGCTGACGTTTATAGGCATCGCACGAGTTTGGTAGTGGTCCTTTACAATCACGTTCATCTCCTCCGTGCTTTGGCGACCAAATTTTCCCGCTATGGGTTCCCAACGTTCAAACTTCGGGTCAAACGCTTACTTAGCTCCGTCCGCACGTACAGTCGGCCTCGTTCCCTGCAGAAACTCGTGCTGGCTGCCGGACTATGAGGTGCACATCATTCTGTGAAAGTCTCATTTTCGGCCTCGTTCCCTGCAGAAGCTCGTGCTGGCTGCCGGACTATGAGGTGCACATCATTCTGTGAAAGTCTCATTGTCGGCCTCGTTCCCTGCACAAACTCGTTCCGGCTGCCGGACTATGAGGTGCACATCATTCTGTGAAAGTCTCATTGTCGGCCTCGTTCCCTGAAGAAACTCGTTCCGGCTGCCGGACTATGAGGTGCACATCATTCTGTGAAAGTCTCATTGTCGGCCTCGTTCCCTGAAGAAACTCGTTCCGGCTGCCGGACTATGAGGTGCACACCATTCTGTGAAAGTCTCATTGTCGGCCTCGTTCCCTGCAGAAACTCGTGCTGGCTGCCGGACTATGAGGTGCACATCATTATGTGAAAGTGTCATTGTCGGCCTCGTTCCCTGCAGAAACTCGTGCTGGCTGCCGGACTATGAGGTGTACATCATCCTGTGAAAGTGTCATTTTCGGCCTCGTTCCCTGCAAAAACTCGTGCTGGCTGCCGGACTATGAGGTGCACATCATTATGTGAAAGTGTCATTGTCGGCCTCGTTCCCTGCAGAAACTCGTGCTGGCTGCCGGACTATGAGGTGTACATCATTCTGTGAAAGTGTCATTTTCGGCCTCGTTCCCTGCAGAAACTCGTGCTGGCTGCCGGACTATGAGGTGTACATCATTCTGTGAGAGTCTCATTGTCGGCCTTGTTCCCTGCAGAAACTCGTGCTGGCTGCCGGACTATGAGGTGTACATCATTCTGTGAAAGTCTCATTGTCGGCCTCGTTCCCTGAAGAAACTCGTTCCGGCTGCCGGACTATGAGGTGCACACCATTCTGTGAAAGTCTCATTGTCGGCCTCGTTCCCTGCAGAAACTCGTGCTGGCTGCCGGACTATGAGGTGTACATCATTCTGTGAAAGTCTCATTGTCGGCCTCGTTCCTGCAGAAACTCGTGCTGGCTGCCGGACTATGAGCGTGCATCATTCTGTGAAAGTCTCATTGTCGGCCTCGTTCCCTGCAGAAACTCGTGGTGTCTGCCGTACTATGAGGTGTACATCATTCTGTGAAAGTGTCATTTTCGGCCTCGTTCCCTGCAGAAACTCGTGCTGGCTGCCGGACTATGAGGTGTACATCATTCTGTGAAAGTCTCATTGTCGGCCTCGTTCCCTGCAGAAACTCGTGCTGGCTGCCGGACTATGAGGTGTACATCATTCTGTGAAAGTCTCATTGTCGGCCTCGTTCCCTGCAGAAACTCGTGGTGTCTGCCGTACTATGAGGTGTACATCATTCTGTGAAAGTGTCATTTTCGGCCTCGTTCCCTGCAGAAACTCGTGCTGGATGCCGGACTATGAGGTGTACATCATTCTGTGAAAGTGTCATTGTCGGCCTCGTTCCCTGCAGAAACTCGTGCTGGATGCCGGACTATGAGGTGTACATCATTCTGTGAAAGTCTCATTGTCGGCCTCGTTCCCTGCAGAAACTCGTGCTGGCTGCCGGACTATGAGGTGCACATCATTCTGTGAAAGTCTCATTGTCGGCCTCGTTCCCTGCAGAAACTCGTGCTGGCTGCCGGACTATGAGGTGCACATCATTCTGTGAAAGTCTCATTGTCGGCCTCGTTCCCTGAAGAAACTCGTTCCGGCTGCCGGACTATGAGGTGCACACCATTCTGTGAAAGTCTCATTGTCGGCCTCGTTCCCTGCAGAAACTCGTGCTGGCTGCCGGACTATGAGGTGCACATCATTATGTGAAAGTGTCATTGTCGGCCTCGTTCCCTGCAGAAACTCGTGCTGGCTGCCGGACTATGAGGTGTACATCATCCTGTGAAAGTGTCATTTTCGGCCTCGTTCCCTGCAAAAACTCGTGCTGGCTGCCGGACTATGAGGTGCACATCATTATGTGAAAGTGTCATTGTCGGCCTCGTTCCCTGCAGAAACTCGTGCTGGCTGCCGGACTATGAGGTGTACATCATCCTGTGAAAGTGTCATTTTCGGCCTCGTTCCCTGCAAAAACTCGTGCTGGCTGCCGGACTATGAGGTGTACATCATTCTGTGAGAGTCTCATTGTCGGCCTTGTTCCCTGCAGAAACTCGTGCTGGCTGCCGGACTATGAGGTGTACATCATTCTGTGAAAGTCTCATTGTCGGCCTCGTTCCCTGAAGAAACTCGTTCCGGCTGCCGGACTATGAGGTGCACACCATTCTGTGAAAGTCTCATTGTCGGCCTCGTTCCCTGCAGAAACTCGTGCTGGCTGCCGGACTATGAGGTGTACATCATTCTGTGAAAGTGTCATTTTCGGCCTCGTTCCCTGCAGAAACTCGTGCTGGCTGCCGGACTATGAGGCGTGCATCATTCTGTGAAAGTCTCATTGTCGGCCTCGTTCCCTGCAGAAACTCGTGGTGTCTGCCGTACTATGAGGTGTACATCATTCTGTGAAAGTGTCATTTTCGGCCTCGTTCCCTGCAGAAACTCGTGCTGGCTGCCGGACTATGAGGTGTACATCATTCTGTGAAAGTCTCATTGTCGGCCTCGTTCCCTGCAGAAACTCGTGCTGGCTGCCGAACTATGAGGTGTACATCATTCTGTGAAAGTCTCATTGTCGGCCTCGTTCCCTGCAGAAACTCGTGGTGGCTGCCGGACTATGAGGTGTACATCATTCTGTGAAAGTGTCATTTTCGGCCTCGTTCCCTGCAGAAACTCGTTCTGGCTGCCGGACTATGAGGTGCACATCATTCTGTGAAAGTCTCATTGTCGGCCTCGTTCCCTGCACAAATTCGTGCTGGATGCCGGACTATGAGGTGTACATCATTCTGTGAAAGTCTCACTTTCGGCCTCGTTCCCTGCAGAAACTCGTGCTGGCTGCCGGACTATGAGGTGCACATCATTCAGTGAAAGTCTCATTGTCGGCCTCGTTCCCTGCAGAAACTCGTGCTGGCTGCCGGACTATGAGGTGCACATCATTCTGTGAAAGTCTCATTGTCGGCCTCGTTCCCTGAAGAAACTCGTGCTGGCTGCCGGACTATGAGGTGTACATCATTCTGTGAAAGTCTCATTGTCGGCCTCGTTCCCTGCAGAAACTCGTGCTGGCTGCCGGACTATGAGGTGCACATCATTCTGTGAAAGTCTCATTGTCGGCCTCGTTCCTGCACAAACTCGTGCTGGCTGCCGGACTATGAGGTGTACATCATTCTGGGAAAGTCTCATTGTCGGCCTCGTTCCCTGCAGAAACTCGTGCTGGATGCCGGACTATGAGGTGTACATCATTCTGTGAAAGTGTCATTGTCGGCCTCGTTCCCTGCAGAAACTCGTGCTGGATGCCGGACTATGAGGTGTACATCATTCTGTGAAAGTCTCATTGTCGGCCTTGTTCCCTGCACAAACTCGTGCTGGCTGCCGGACTATGAGGTGTACATCATTCTGTGAAAGTGTCATTGTCGGCCTCGTTCCCTGCAGAAACTCGTGCTGGCTGCATGCCGGACTATGAGGTGTACATCATTCTGTGAAAGTCTCATTGTCGGCCTTGTTCCCTGCACAAACTCGTGCTGGCTGCCGGACTATGAGGTGTACATCATTCTGTGAAAGTGTCATTGTCGGCCTCGTTCCCTGCAGAAACTCGTGCTGGCTGCCGGACTATGAGGTACACATCATTCTGTGAAAGTCTCATTGTCGGCCTCGTTCCCTGCAGAAACTCGTACTGACTGCCGGACTATGAGGTGCACATCATTCTGTGAAAGTCTCATTGTCGGCCTCGTTCCCTGCAGAAACTCGTGCTGGCTGCCGGACTATGAGGTGTACATCATTCTGTGAAAGTGTCATTGTCGGCCTCGTTCCCTGCAGAAACTCGTACTGACTGCCGGACTATGAGGTGCACATCATTCTGTGAAAGTGTCATTGTCGGCCTCGTTCCCTGCAGACACTCGTGCTGGCTGCCGGACTATGAAGTGTACATCATTCTGTGAAAGTCTCATTTTCGGCCTCGTTCCCTGCAGAAACTCGTGCTGGCTGCCGGACTATGAGGTGTACATCATTCTGTGAAAGTCTCATTGTCGGCCTCGTTCCCTGCAGAAACTCGTACTGACTGCCGGACTATGAGGTGCACATCATTCTGTGAAAGTCTCATTGTCGGCCTCGTTCCCTGCAGAAACTCGTGCTGGATGCCGGACTATGAGGTGCACATCATTCTGTGAAAGTCTCATTGTCGGCCTCGTTCCCTGCACAAACTCGTGCTGGATGCCGGACTATGAGGTGTACATCATTCTGTGAAAGTCTCACTTTCGGCCTCGTTCCCTGCAGAAACTCGTGCTGGCTGCCGGACTATGAGGTGCACATCATTCTGTGAAAGTCTCATTGTCGGCCTCGTTCCCTGCAGAAACTCGTGCTGGCTGCCGGACTATGAGGTGTACATCATTCTGTGACTGTCTCATTTTCGGCCTCATTCCCTGCACAAACTCGTGCTGGATGCCGGACTATGAGGTGCACATTATTCTGTGAAAGTCTCATTGTCGGCCTCATTCCCTGCACAAACTCGTGCTGGCTGCCAGACTATGAGGTGTACATCATTCTGTGAAAGTCTCTTTGTCGGCCTCGTTCCCTGCAGAAACTCGTACTGGCTGCCGGACTAATAAAATCATTTGATTTCATATTTTTGACAAACTTTCGATGAAATGACTGTGCTGTTTGAAGGATCGTAGTCGCGGATTTTAGGACCGTCGATGCATGTTCTGTAGATTTCTGTCACATGTAAAAGGGTTCTCTCTCTGTCCTCTTGACGGAATGACTTGATCTTTCATAAAGTTGTCCATTCCCTAACTTTAACTGTTGTTAAATATTAATAAGATTGCATAAATTTGTCACAATGCGATGCAGTTTTACGTCACAGAATAGCTTCGTGGAGAAGTTCATCAGATGAATGGATTAGTGTTGTTGTAGATGTAGGTATTCTTTTTCATTTCTATAATCGTCATAGGCTTATTGAGAAATGCGTAAATCCTTGACCGAGAGAAAGACAGCAACTAAATACGGCGGTAGAGCCTCAACCTGATTATCTAATCTGTTTCTACGTGACCTCCTCATATGTTCTATCGTTTGTGTCACGGAGATCACTTCATACACACGCATTCAATACTTCCATGCCGGTTTTCCTTCCATCTGTTCTCTTGCAGGGGGTTTTGGAGTAGATGGAAGAGTCATTTCTGAAACGGTTTTCAAATCAAGTTGTCCAATAGTTGTTAGACAGAGCAGCCATAGTGGCAAATTATCAATATTGATTAATTTGAAAGAAATTGGCTGCATTTTCTTAGTTGCTTCGATTGAAGGATGGCAATGAATTGATTGTTTCATCGAATAATATCAAGTTATTAATTTGTGAACGAATTCGCTTACAAAAGCAGGCATAGTGTTTTGAGAGACTTCGAGGTCACAGAGAGACCATTTCAAGTTTTGCTTTGGGGAGTTACACTCCTGAATGGAAGAAAGTAGAGTGTTCCACACTCGGGAGCCTGAGACGCGAGTGCCCGACAACCAAGTGCTTTTCTGGTTGACTAAGAACATTATAGATGCGAGTTCATGAAAACCAGCGTTGCTAATCTGTACTCAGTTCTGTTCTCTACCATGAGCCCTGAAGTAAGGGAGAAATGGGAGGCGATTTAGCGTAGATTCATCCACTGTCTATCTTGTACAATAATCGCTTATTAACTTGTGAATGATTGCAATTAATTGGAAAAGTGGTATATGATCCAATCAATTTTATTGAATCAAATAAAGAAAGTGTCCGTGGCACAGTGGTTGCGTACTTGGACTAGCGATCTCATGGTCCAGAGGTCGAACCCGGAAAGTGTCACTGGAAGTCGGCAGGAAGGGCATCCGGACTACAAAGCACCACAACGCTCCAAACAAAGTCTGACTTCAGTCAGCACCGTCCAAGGCCCCAGTAGGAGTAAAAAGTGACGTAAAATCCGTAAAAAAAGTCCATCAATTAATTAATTGTAATGTATTTTTAATCAATCAATTTTTCCATCCCTTGGTCACTCAGCATAAGCTTTTAGTTCTGCTATCAGCAAATCTTGGGTCTCGACTTAGTTCTCACTGACCGTAGATAACAAACAGGTCAGCAGGTCAACAGGTCAATAAATGTTTATTTCCAAATACATGGGAAAAGATGAGAGAAACATGTGAACAAGAAACATTCGTATTTCATAAGATATCATACATTTCTGGCGTGCTGGCAATTTCAGCCACAAAAGTACCGTATTTACTCTAATAGAACCCGGGGGCTCTATTAATTCAGATCGCTCCGACCAGGGTTCTATTAGAGGCCCGGGTTCTATTTAATTACATTGAAAAATGATCACTAAAAAATTAAAAATATGACATCAACCATAGAATTTGTTGAACCTACATAAAAATGCGGGCCTATTGTGTGACAGTTTTTGCTGTTACTGCTCAGTATACCGTAGTCGAAGTCTTTTTTACATTCATTATGCTCATGGCATATTGAGTGGCGGATGTGGAGAGGATTATGAACGATCCATAAGCTAACCCGGTAATTGTAATTTAGTCACAAGAAATCAAAGACCCACTCGCTGTGCAAAGGAAGAACGGATACCAGTTGGAAAAATCTCTACATTGGACTGTATATAAAAGTCTATATCTACCGGTATATTGAAAAGCAACTCGAGTCATTCGTCTTCATCTATAATCATCAGCTCGTCCTCTTCTTCGTGTTCTTCATCGATGTCAAGGTCAACTTCCACTTCGCACAAGCGCGAGAGGGCATCATGGCATGGATGCCCTGCCTTGAAGCATTCGATGAGGTCATCTTCGCTACCGTCCAATCTTCGCTTGTTTCCTTTACTTATCTCCCGTCAAATGAATTTTGTTACTGAAAAAATACTTTCTGGTTCACCTAAAAGGTCACCTACTGAGTCTCATCCGGGTTCTCTTAGAGGCCCGGGTTCTATTAATTCAGATTGCTCTGACCCGGGTTCCATTAGAGTAAATACGGTATCTTGATCAGGAAGTAGTGGAAAATAATCAGAAACTAAAATTTGCTTCTAAATGTCCTTTAGTTTGCTCTCTTTAGCAGATTGTCGTAACTCCTTAGCTTTTTGAAGGAATTTAGCAATACTTTTAAGATCTTTTGGAATCTGCGTATTCATCAACTTAGAAAACTCTTGTACTTTCATAGTGGCATAATGCCAGTGCTAGCTCCTGTCGTAATTTCTGATATTTTGAATATTCATTCATGAAATGATGCAAATTTTCTACCCGTGAATCAATACATAGCTCACATCGACGGTGGTCATACCTCAATCGATTTCCATAAATGTCAGTGACAACTTCTAAGTTGTGGTTTAATGCTCTAAACTTCAATATGATATTGACATATTTATAATCGATATCATCATTTAGATGTGTGACTGCATGGTATCCTCAAATAGACACATCTCCAAATAATTTAACCCAGAATGACTATTTTTTGCTGAGAATATCCATTGTTCCCTATGATAATCATCTAATCGACCTTTTGTAATCTTTAAATATGATTGCTTATCAACTATTAGCTATTAGCTGTTTATCCCATAATCGAGATAGGCTAAGTTTTGTAAACAATTGCTTTACTCTCCAGCACCACGTATATCGAGTATCGTGTCCGTTTGAAGTAATATTTGAATAAATCGCATCGTATGCTGCCATTGTCAAAGTTTTTCATACAACCCACCCTCTAATAGAACCAGCACTTCAAGTGCAATAATTAAGATAGTCAGCGGGTTATATTCATGAAAATGCGGTTTCTTTCCTCTATCAGTAGAAATATTGTCCCCGTAATCATAGTTCGACATCATGTTTGTGTTTTCCTTGAAGTTATTACACATATTTCAGTGACGAATTTGTCAACTACAAACTGATGTAGAATGCGCTCTTGATATTTGTCCGGATATTGAACTTAGATAGTTTGTTTGTCATCGTATGAGACATTCATTACTTGCTACTAAATATCAAGTTCCCGAAAATAGCAACACTGTGAATCATGATGCAAATTTGGTAATTAGATCTGCAGGAGAGAAAGTTGGTAATGTGAGGTGCATCTATTATTAATCTCTACAAAGCAGCGTCGACGTAATCAGTGATAATGACAAGGTCGAAGGTAATGGACGTGTGGTGTTGCGTTCAATTCATTTTCTATTGTGTAGACAGGAAATCCTTGTGGTTGCGGTTTTCCAGACCGCACAATTAATGTAGATTGCAGAGTAATGCATACTGTACCATTCAGGGGCTGGAAAAATTAATTGAATGATGAACCATCTTCAGTTCAATTTATTGATTGGATCAGATGTCAAGTATTCCAATTAATCCAATTATTCACCAGTTAAAAAAGCTGTTCATTGAATCATAACTGGCAATATAAATTTTACATTCTAAGTTATACATCTATTTATATTATTATTTTTTAATTTCTTTTGGCGCTGCCTAAGAGTGCAGCCTTGATGAATTCTGGTACATGGTGGTGACCAGGCATCTTCTGCAAGTATTGATTCAGCTTTGATCTATGGACACCAACAAGAGCCACGATTACTACCGGAACGACTTCAGCTTTTACGTTCCACAGCCTCATTACTTCTAGTCACAAATCCTGATACTTGCTGACATTCTCTTGTTCTTTTGTACAGATGTTGTGATCATCATGTACAGCAATGTCAATCAGGAGAGCCATCTTCGTCGTCTTGTCTACAATCACTATGTCTGGCCTCCGTGCTGTTATATGGCGGTCTGTCCGGATTTCGAAATCCCACAGTATTTTGACTCGGTGATTATCGGAGACTGTTTGTGGTTCATGTCTCCAGTGTGGCCTTTGTGTTTTGATGTTGAAGTCTTCACAGATACTCCTATGTATGAGCTTTGCGACTTCATTGTGTCTTCGTAGGTATTCTGTTGTTGCCAGCTTTGAACATTCAGTCAACAAGTGCGATACAGTTTCATCTGAATGCTTGCACAACCTGCATTTTGCATCATGACTTGTTTTCTGTATGTAAGTTGTGTGTGCCTTTGTGTGCAGAGCTTGATCTTGGGTAGCTATCAGGAGTGCTTCAGTCTCAACCTTTAACCTGACACTTTTCAGCCATCCATAGCATGCCTTCACAGTTGTCACTTCTATCTGTCTTGGCTAATTATAATTATTAATATTATGTTATATATTGATATTATTATTTATATTATTTTTTATAGTATATATCTAAGTTATACAGAATAATATACAGTCATACACAGTCGATTATATAGTACTCTGAAGGCATACTCGCATTAAAAATGAAGAATGGTTTGATCTAACGCGAAACTAGTTCTTAATAATGTATAGCATTCATATAACTTCATTAAGCCATAATTTAAAAGTCTCTAACTAAAGATCTGTTTCATATATTCTAATAATCGCAGATGAATTCAAATTCTGGCAAACTTAATGAAACACATGATGATGGCAAACCTAATGAACTGCAAATTATTGCGCTCACAGAAGAGATTATCGTGCTCATCTATCATTGCTCAATATTGTTATCAGTGCATTTGCATATTCTGTCATGCAAATTAGTTCAGCGAACATAGTGATGCAGACAATTTGATTACAGGTGAAGTCTATTTCTGTAAGTGCTTTAATGCACCTTCGCAGACCTATGTGCTGTGGAAATAACTTCCTAAGGACACACATTTATCAATCAAGTGTCACTTATACAACATTTTGTGGAAAAATCTTCGTAGATTTGGCAATTGTAAAAAATAATTGTCCATTAATTGCAATTGCTCATGTGATGCAATTAAATGAATTGGTTGTTAACAGAAAATGAGACCAATTAAATTGCAATTAATTTTTCCAACCCCTGGACTGCTTTTGTTGTTTTTCATTGTTGTTAATTTCAAAAGTGACGAAAATTTTCGTCTCGCGGCTAGATCAATGGCAAATGGTAGCATGTAAGCGGCAATTTCAGTACGAAATTAGCCTACAGCCAGGAATTAGACATTTTTCACACGAGTTCTTACAGATTTTACAGTTGAGTTCTGACACAGTTTTTTACACGATCTTAAATGCCCGAGCCTGTACGGTGAGGGCTATTTAAATCTAACGAGTTCGAATGCTATGATGAAGCAATCTCATGCACGAATTGCGTAGAGAATTTTATTTGACGACGTGCTATGATGATCAAGGACCGATTGTGATTGACATGTCTATGATTATCAAGAGCATTTGAATAGAAATTTAGCTTCATCAATCGTGAAAATATCTATTCACATACCTAGTCTATACTAAAGCAGGACAAGAGCACTCATAATTGGCATAGATTACGCTCCTTCCAGTGCATTGGAGTAAATATTATCTCCCGCGCGGGCAATAATCTGCTTTACAGGTCAAACAAAGCGATAGGATCACACAAAGCGATACAGTCACAAAACGACTGTATTTGCAGGCCATAGTTTGCTTAGGTTACTGCTTGCTCATGTAGTAAATCTACTGTTTGTACCTGCCTCGCTTTCTGCCTAGGAATGAAAGCACTATAACTTGTAAATTGTAATGAATAGTGCTACAAATTGTACATGGAATACGACCATTTAATGCAACAATTATTGCAGTTGATGGCTCACTTGGAATTGAATTGAAAATGCATTGATAATATTATGTAAGTGTTACGTTTAAGCAAATACGCTTACTTTAAACCTTGACGGTTGTTTATAACCTCTACATTATCACTGATAGCGAGGTCAGAGGTCAGGGTGAGTTGTCGCGTAGTGTTGCGTTCGGGGAGCAAATATGTTATGGTTTTGTCGAGGCATTATTCAGACGTATTCTTTCATTCCAAAAATGTAGATTATGTTACAGAAAAATCAGTATTCAGCGCATTCTGATTATTTACTTTTGTCCCGACTTTTGCTTTTTTTTACTTTTGCTTTTACTTTGCTTTTACTTTTGCTTCTGGGTTAATTAACTGGTTAATTATCAAAACAAATTGATTTTGAAATATTAGTCGTTTGTTGCTGCATAATTGTTGCATGATTGTTGTAGTCTATGATCGGCAATGATATAAAATGATAATATTTTAAGAATTTTAAAAAATGATATCATTTTACATCATTTCATTTTTTATGATGAAAACATGCCATTTTTTAGTGAAATATACGTAGGCCTACACCGTAAATGGATCTAGTCATACGAATTTTTCGATTTACACTGCTAACATGCTACTTTTACTGCTCTTAGCAATGAAGTTAAAATTAGATTGCATGCAGCATCGATATATTCCAAATAATGGAAGACCGAAGAAAGCAGTTTAGTCATACATAGCTTCTTGTATATCAAAAGTTAGGTATGGTCTATACCAGTGTGGTCCAACCTCTTTGACTCCGAGGGCCGCAACATCTTCCATAATTATGAGGCGGGCCGCGTTAACATAAAACAAATATTTAGTGATTAAAATTTTAATTAGCATTTTTAAAATCACGGCTCATATTGATGAATTAAGAGGAACATACGATATTTAGATTCGTACAATAAACATACAGTGAAGTGAAATAAATGCTAGATTTAAGAAGCATAGATAGACTTAGGGCTTACATAGACATATCAGTGAGAGGTCTGAGGTAAGGTATCTTTTGACAACTTGACAATGTCAATATCGATGTTAGTTGTGGCTAAACGAAGCAGAGAACAGAGTGCTTTGTCGCTGAGACGATTCCTCTCCTTAGATTTTTTTCATTGCAGAGAATGTTGTCTCGCAGGTGTACGTACTGCCGAACATAGAGCAGAGTCGCAAAGCGAATTTTGGAACTAGGCTCCATAATTCAGCACCAGTAAGATTCTGCTTACCGCGGAGAAAGGTATCGTTTTGCAGATCACAAAGCTCCATCTGATAAATATCCGATTGATTTTCGATACTGATAGTCATGGGGCCAGTATGTAATTCCATATCGCTCTTCATAGCTTCAAAATCAGTGAATCGTTTTGAAAAGTCATCAGTGATCAAATCAATGATCAGGTAGATTGACTGTCTGGCATTTATCGCACGTTAGGGAAGTGTCACCGCCAGCGCTATCGTGAAAACGGTCTCACACCGCCTCGTGGAGAAAATCGATAGAGTGCAGTGCTTGCTTATTGTTGTCAGCTGATAGGCATTCATTGCAAAACTAAGCTGTGTGTGAAGCTACGGTGTGAAGAAGTCAATAAAGGCTGATGAACAGTAACAGTGGATATCTAACATTCTTTTAAATGATCCGAGGGCCGCATGCGGGCCGCGGGTTAGACCACACTGGTCTATACATTAGACACTCGAATCACAAATATACCTACAATATGCAGTTGGTTAGGCCAGCAGTATCTTAAGTATGAGAGAAGGCTAAAAATATTTAGATTGCAGTCAAGACTTCAAAAACATCAAGACAGTGTCACTGATGAGTTGTTTCACAATTTGTGTGATAGACAGACTGACAAACAATAGCCTGTTGCTCTTCGCTGCATGAATCAACCAGTGGGGAAGGACATGGGTAGAACAAACGAAAGAGACTAAATTTGCTTCAATACAAAATGCGGAGAATCTGTAATTAGAAAATATAATGGAAAAACGATTTTTGATGATATCATTTTATATCATTTTTCAGAAATAAAATGATATTATTTGTCCTCCTAATAAAAAACTACAAGTAATACTTGAAAGTGAGAACGCTTTCAATTTCTCTTTTTCAAGTGGCTTGGAAAGTGAGATGCTCTGACGTTGTAGAATTATATCAAGTGGTTGATAGAAGATATCTTTGGTTTCTTCAGAACTGTCAAGGATAGGTCCATAGACACCTAGGACAGTGGCGAAACGGTCTTTGGATAGAGGAATGCATAAGGTCATGAGACGCTCGTTTACTCCGTGGTGAAGGTTCGGTAGTGAATTTAGAAGTACTTACAACGGTCTTCAAGTGGTATGACTTGACTGCGTCACAGGAAACAAGGCTGTATCGTCTTTAGAGATGTCATATTGATTTGCGAACCAATAGTCCCATATGCAGCGCAGGATCTGCGTCATTAATTGTTTTTCATTTGATCTAACATACACGGTATCCTGTGCCCAAATTCTCGGGCTCACGCAAGAAGTTACTCTTCAATTTGAATTTCCATTCAAGAACATTAATTAGTTTATTGAATCATATGAATTCTTTCATATAAATTTTATTGTATATATAATACTATGGATAACATCATTAGAGCGTTATACTAGAAGTATAAACGGAAGTATAACGGTTTGAGTAACAACATCACATGTGGAATAACACAACAAAAGGCGTTAGTTTGGCGTTGCTTAAGAAGATCTAATGGATTACCAGCACCATATATCATGTTATTTTATATGGACTAGCGGCATAAAATCGGTTAGCGGCGCGCAACTTTGGCGTTAGATTAATAACGTTATTCATTTTGAGGGTGTACTCCGTGTACTCTGCGGTCTTCTTTGGATAGAACCATTGAGTAAATATATTAGGTAGAGTGATAACTCCGCATTTATTAAATCCCCAATGTGTATACACTTTCGATTTTATTAAATGAACTCGAGGTGAATACGATTGGGGTTACCGAATGTAAGAAATGCAAATTTTTGCAGTTTTGAAGAAATTGCCACGGAATTGAGTGATCATGTTTGTAATGCAGAACGGATGATAGCATTTTGCGGATCGTCCGTACCATGAAAGTCTTGGAGAGGTAATGTTTGTTAAATTAGCAATTCGAGAGGTTGCAATTATACTTTCATGCTCAACCTCAAGTGTTTCATTTTAAGCGTGATCATATCACAGGCATCTGCCACTGGTAGAGCAAAATCACATAATCAAAGACAATGATTTCAGTTAGCTTTGAAAGATGTAAATGGGACCACATCACTATTCAGATTAAAGAAATGAAACATGAATTTAGTGAATCATAAAATCATGCCGGTGAAAATTGAATTAAAAACTTGAAATTTCAGCCAAGAAAGCACGAATACTATCGTGACATTTTTATGAAGACCTCCATTATAATACGGATCATGAAATTCCCTTGATAATCAGCTTAATTTCCGCTTAGTTAGGATGCTTATTAGCAAATATCCATTCCTTTTGATATCCAACGCGTTTCATACTACTTTTAGCGGAGCGTCATGTCGGTAGTATATAAATTGCCAAAATTTTGACTTTTACAAAACTGCTCAAATAATTTTTTGGACCACAGGAACGTTATCTCCGCAAAAAACGGAATCTTTTCATATAAAATGTTCACTGTATACATATACTTCTTCGAGTCGACACTCTACCTATATCCCTACTCTTATGGTTAGAACTTTCCAAAAGAAAGTATAACCAGTGCCTTTCTCGGTGATGGAGCCATCGTCTGGAAGCCGTGTTTCACATAGAGCTGCTATATCGATGTCATAGCGTTGGATCTCGGAGGTGATTAGTGTAGTTCTCCGGTGTGGGCGTTGGTGGTCACTACTGTCCATCATGTAGAAGTGAGACGTTTCATTTTAGTTTGCTGTTTTGTTCAATTGCTGAAGGGATGGCTTGACAGGCGCGGTTTCTTGTCCATCTTGCATGGGACTGGCGGCTTATAGGCCACCTTCTCTAGGCCCGTCCTCCACTGGAGGCATGCGGTCCTCCTCGAGTGAGGGCCGCCTGGTCGGCCAGGTAGAACCGAAGTGATCGTCAGTCCTACCCATCTTGCATGGGACTGCCGGCTTATAGGCCACCTTCTCTAGGCCCGTCCTCCACTGGAGGCATGCGGTCCTCGGAGTGAGGGCCGCCTGGTCGGCCAGGTAGAACCGAAGTGATCGTCAGTCCTGGAGTCTGATGCACAGCGACCATCTTGCCTGAGCCGCAAGTAAGTAAAGTAAACTATGACATTGACATTTTATATTTTCATTAACATCTCTTGAGGAGACCGCTTGGCAACGATTCTCAGCAGCTTTGTCTTATATTTACTTTCCTTTAACATTAAATCACTCCTTGTATCGCACTTTCAACCACACAATTGTAGGATTGTAATGTGAAGCAGATGAAATGATGTAAAGAACTATGTGGAGATCGTCTATGAGTCGAAACCTTCAATTTTGAAATGATTTTTTTGTACGAAAAAACTTCCTGAAGAGTATATACGTTTGTTACATGGATCTCATGCAACTGATAAGTTTACGACTGTTGACAAATTTCTAGAATTATTGCTATCTATCGTGTTGTGAAGTACGAGTATATACACAGGAGTATGAATACAACTGCGCTGTACTTCAATGCACTGTACAAGATACGACGACGAACCGTTGCATATCACATGATCTGCCTACTTTACACAGGGCTTAGGCGTCGATGTAGGATAGGGAAAGCAACAGATGTGCGTGGAACGATGTCCTACACATTTCTCTTTAATTAGTTTTTCATTTTCATCTTTGTTGTAGACATTTCTCTAAAGATATGTATCCAATTATTCATGGAGATATATTGAAGCTAACTATTTTAGTTTTAGCTAGAATTATATCTATAAGTTGGTGAAGATGCAAGAGATGTTGAAAATTGATTTAGAGGTAGCAATAACTGAGAGTCTACAATAGAAAGGTAGTGATGATCTCAGTGAGAAAGCTCCCATTATTTGTTTGGCTGTATTTATGTAGTATTGTAGCCAAAAGAGGCTCACAGCGCACAACGGATGTAAATACGCAAGTCAAGAGAAAAATGAAGTTGAAAAAATGAAGAGAAAACTTTGTCTATTAGAATGTTCCTCCAATAACATTTGAAAGTCAACAAATTGTTTGCATTTCGAATATCTTGAGGGTAATAATATATTATGATGAATTTATATTCGTGATAGTTGGATACGCATCTAATATCTGGAAAAATGTCATTCTACTGCTACTTCTACAGACTGTTTTATAGCATGGAGCAGAGTTTGAACCGATGGAGGTCCGGCCGATGCCCGGTTTCAACTCCAGCACGCAGTTTCTGATTGGATATCAAGTTCACAGATGGAAAATAACTGCGCGTCTTGATGGATTTGAACCAACGACCGCTGGTATTATGGATGACACAAGTCCTCTATTGAAGAATCTGCGCAATCCAATCAGATGGTTTCATCCCTCAAGACGACATATCAGTAATTTTATATATTTTGAGGCATCTTATGTATTGATATTTGACAGGATACATTTACAGGCCTTCTTTGATACAGTAGCTTGACTCTTCGTTGCACTATTTTGATCGATAGGTGGACTACGCGGACGATAGACTGCCATGTTTTGATACCTACTTGATCGAAATGGAGGTTTGGTAGGTTTAACATTCTTCTCTGTCAATTCCAATTTTGTTTCGTTGTATTCATTTGGAGCAGTGATGAAAATCTATTGCTCACAACGTTGGATAGATGAACTGCTAGAAAGATTGTAATTTATTACAATTTTGTCAAACGCTGAAAATGTGATCCTCAATGGAATTAGAAAACGAGGAAATTTCATTGAAAAAGTATTCTACTAAAATCATGCGATTCTCAGACAATAGAAACGTTCATTGATCACGTCACACGATTAACTGCGCGCTGCTTATTAGTCCAGGAGTATTAGGTTTTAACCCGGACAAAATTCGTGGCACCTTGAAAATTGGCATACGTGAAGTTTAGATTGTGTTTATTAACATATCAAAAGTCACCGTAAATCCGCCATGTGTTCCTTGAGTAGCAGTCTCTCAAAGATGGCATATTACATGAGATTTTCCGAGGTCTATTTTGATGATGTCTGATGCCCTGTTATCGAACGCTTGTCTAAGTTGATCATAGTAATGAAAAAGTGTCATATTCTGTGATATAGAACGATGAAACACATTGAAAGATATATTTATAAGTAATATACAGGGTGACTCAAAAGTCTTAATCGGGTTTCAAGTCAAGATTTCTCAGTAAGTATTTGCACTACAACCTTAATTTTTCGTTTATACTGTAGAGGAAGAACCAGAATTTTAGTAACATATCGCAATTTGTGAAAAAAATCAAGTTAGAGGTCGAACTACTTGCTCATTCATTTTATGGAGGTCAACCAATTTATCAAATGGTATGAAACATTGTTTGCTTACGATTTGTTTCTCATTGACTACAACCAAATGCTAATACTTCATCATTAAATTTGATTGATCAAGTGACCTGCTAAGTGTGAACAAGACTTAATGCACATGCGTCCATTGAAATAATAGCGGAAAGTTAATACGAAGGCATAATGAAGAAGGACAACAAAGAAGAATGCTAAGCTATCCATTTCCATTAATGTGTGATTGGTACTTATGATAATCATCGAACTTCTACATTAGCTCAATAGTTATGCATGACGTCAAAATGTCGTTGAATTGAAGCATAGGCATAGATATCTGTGAAAAGACTGATTTCGGAAAACGTTTAGTACTTAATAGCTGCTGATATTCACTTTTCTATCATAGAAACAAGTGATGTTATCTGTGCAAGATCGGATCAACGTTGTATTGCTTATGGCTAAGCATGAGTCCGTAACTACCGCCCGACGGGAGTGGCAAAAAAATTTCACATCAAAGCCACCTTCTGAAAGCACATTCCGACTTGTGTTTAAGAAATTTACTGAGACGGGTTCTGTCCAAGATGCTGAGCGAAGTGGTCGCCCATCCCTTGATGAGGATGATGTTTTACGTGTAAAAGAGGAGTTTGAGAACAATCCAAGATCGTCGGTGCGGGATGCAGCCAATCAGCTTGACATGCCACGCGAGACTGTTCGACGTACTCTGAAGCGAACAATTGGCATGAAATCATTTCACATTTCCCGTGTTCATGAACTGTTGCCAGACGACTATGAACCAAGGCTTCAGTTTTGTGAAGAAATTAGCCGGCTATGTGATGATCCCAGCTTCATCCACAAGCTATGTTTTTCTGACAAGGCCATCTTTTCATCTGAATGGCAAAATTAACAGTCACAACTGTGTGATTTGGGGCTATGAGAATCCACATTTATGTGACGAGATTCCTCTAAAGTCGAAAGGCTTGGTGGTCTGGGCGGCCATGTTTTGCGACCGGATCATCGGACCTTACTTCTTTGAAACAACGGTGACGAAAGACTCCTATCTCGAGATGCTGAGGGATTATTTCATTCCTGAACTGAAGACTACGAAGATTTTCCACGGCAGTCTTCCAACAAGATGGCGCTCCTCCTCATTGGGGTCTGAATGTGAGAGAATTTCTCAACATCCAATTCCCTAATCGATGGATTGGCAGGAACGGTCCCATCCACTGGCCAGCTAGGAGCCCAGATTTGACGCCTCTTGATTATTTTTTGTGGGGTCATATCAAGGAGATGGTGTACAAGAATAGGCCAACAGACAACGAAGAACTGCGAGTGAAGATGCAGAAGCAGTCCAGTCCGTGACGAAAGTCACGATCAACAAGACTTTTGAAAACTTTCAAAAAAGTCATTCTTTGTAATGAAGTTAACGGAGCTCACTTCCAGCATATATTGTAAAAATGCAAGTCTCTTTGGAAATTCTGGTTCTTCCTCTACAGTATAAACGAAAAATTGAGTTTGTAGTGCAAATACTTACAGAGAAATCTCAATTTGAAACCCAATTAAGACTTTTGAGTCACCCTGTAGAACGTTAATATAGATCGGCAATAGAAAACGGTGTGATGCTATATCTAGGTGTCTGTCTTTAGATCCATTTCTGCGCTACTGAAATTGACATAGACATAAGATTGGCCACAATGATATCTGGTAGTCCATGCGAGATCGGCAGGCAACGACAGATGTCGATATCTAAATCTGTAAGATGACTATAGCGCGTTCAATAGACTAATAGTTATACAGCTACTCCATCCGTAATCAATTCAAAGATATAGCAATCGGTTTCGCCTCGTGCTGTACTTCGGAATGTCGTACGGATGTCGTAGCTGTATAATTATATTGGAAAATGAGTGACACGCACATGTGCGTAAGTCCTGTCCCTTTTTCAATGCTGTTATCGTACCACCGACGACCTAGAGGCTCCATACATCCTGCGATCTCCCTGCCTGCCTTAGCGTACGCAGATGACATCGCACTTATCTGCAACAACCCTCCAGCAGCCCAACTGGCGCTCTTAAAGCTGTGCGAAGAGTGCACGTGTCGGTCTTCAAATTAACGCTAGAAAGACCAAGGTCTTGCACCTTGGTTTCAACAACACTCAATCACTTTCTCTTACTTCCGGAGAGACAATTTCTGTATGTAAAGACCTTAAGTACCTCGGTAGTTGCATCATGTCACCGGAATCGATCTTTCACGAGAGAAAATGCTTGGCCTGGCGAGCCTCTCACCTTTTGAAGAAGATTTTCAACTCCACTGCCCGAGACCGTCTGAAAGTGCGAATCTTTCGATCTATCGTAGAACCCATACTCCTCTACGGTTTAGAAGCAGTTTCAGTTACCGACACAAGAAGGCAGGTCATGGATGCTGCTCATAGGTCTCTCAGGTTTGAATAGGAAGGACCCAGATTCAAGTGATCTTTCATTCATTTAGACAGTATCTTAGTCATTATCAGGCATTCTTACGGTAAAACTTATTTGTACTGCATCTTTTCGTACATTCAACGAATCCTAAAATCTTTACATCATTATGAAGCTGAGTAATAGCTCCGATTGTCTGTCAGTTTTCATTAAAAAATTCTGTCGTCTTCATGTTAAAATCGTGCATCAAAGAAAACGCTCAATTTTTTCAGAAGGCCTACTGACCACAGCTGACCACTTAAGAAAGTAAAATGTATGTCAAAATAATCTATGGAGCATAAGGTTTCAGATGGTATATCGTTTATTATAATTGAACCATATCTTCAACACGAAAATTTGAAAATAGGTTATCTTTTTTATGCAATTATTTATGAACCGGTCTGTATTTAACGACAATTCAAATTTATGCATTCAAACTCTGGTTTTTCTCGATTTTCCGTTCTTTTCTTCGGCCAATTAATGATTTCTGCTTATAAATCCAATACAACATTTGCAAACTAACTCAGAAATCTTCTTCCGTTGATGAATTCTATTCTGCGTATCATCTTTCTGACTTAGCCTTTATTGAATTAATCAATGACAGTTTTTGCCTGTTACTCATCTTCCTTAGTCGCTGAATGAGTGATCAAAGTTTTGTTACCGTGATCTATAAAGGAGTATTGCATACCGTCGCTCTAAATAGGCGTGAAGATGACATCGGCAATAACTATTTCAAATTCTTCTCAACTTGCGAGGAACTGCTGTTGGAGACCAATTCTGGAATGTGAATGACGTCAACTGATTAGCACAAATATTTGCCAAGTAAGTGGTTCTAAAGATGTGAAAAACATTCGGTGTGCTGAATGAAAGATGTGAATGAGTATTCAGTGATAGAATGATGATATTAAAAGATGAATTTGACGTCATCTTGTCAAGTGAGGTCTAATTATTTCGACGATGTGTGAGTAATGCGTTGCTCTCGATTGAAGACAAATGTAACGAATGATCGGATAACTGATCAGATATTCGAATCGATACTACTGTAGAGACCCAAGCCCGTTAGCAGTTAATTTCAGGCACATTAGAATGAAATCATTAATAGTTATTCAAATCCAGTACTATCCATAACAGTGTAACATTCCATTCCAGTATAACAGTGGAAATATATATTAACGAATTGAACGAATTCGATGGTTGGAACATAGATTGATAGACATCCTCGTAACATGTACCGACATTTGCCTGTCTTGTCGTAATCAGGGATTGTAAAAAATTAATTGGTTAATAGTTAATTGCAATTTAATTGGATGAATTAATTTTATTGATAATTTGTATCCAATTATTAATTGATTGAATCATTAAAATTGATTGCAATTAATTGGATCAGTGTCAATAAATTCCGCCTATGTTAGCACTTGGTACCATTCCTACTTTTTTAAAAATTTACCTTCAACATTTGTACATTCAAACTCCATCTAGGTCTACACACACTCCTTTGAGATCAACTTCCATTTAACAATTGAAAATCGCAGGCGTGCGGATTGCATACACGCATGTCATACTCGTGTGAATTTTTAGTCTGAGACTAGTACAGGTTGCTTCTATTGTATGAATACAACAATTATTTAAATTCACCTCATTTCGCATTTTTCACTTGAGAACATAGTTGAGATATTCTTAATAGATCTTAGTACCTGTAATTTGAGTCTTTAATCTAGTCTGATTTCAGAGATAATTTATAGAAAGTCTAGGGAATATCCGTCGATAAAATGTTCCTTTCTATAAAAAGTCAAAAAATCAAGTCGAGAAAATGAATCACATCTAGGGTTAAATGAATGAATGCAATTAAGGCCCACGTAGGCCTATTAAGAAAATTGGCAATTAATTGCAATTAATTGATTGATAAATTTCCAATTAAAATTAATTGATTGATTGCAAAATAATTGATTTTTTATTTGCCAATCAATTATTTACAATCCCTGGTCGTAATAGTGCATTATCGTTTGATGTACTGTTTCTAGGACTATAAATTCGAACATATTTTTTTCTTAGTTCATTGCACAATTGCGAAAGGCTATCAATTACACACATTGTCAGATCGTCGGGTTTAAATAGGAAGTTAGCCATGATTTTTAGGACATTAAATGTAGAATCATGGCTTAATGCCTATCTATGGTACTATTCCGTGTAATTGATAGCCTTTCGCAGCTATGTAATGAACTAAGAAAAAAATATATTCCAATTTATATTATGCACTATTACGGCTTTTAAATTATGATATATCACAGATATCAGTCTTTATACTTAGAAAGTTATCGTTCATGAGACTCCTTCTGAGACTCGTACATTAAATCTAACACTCGGACACTCTACACCGTTTAGAGGCTGATATCAGTGCCAGGCTGATTACGCAACAAGTGCAAAGTATATATCTTTATCGCACTTTCTAGATGAATTTGTCACAGTTTGTTGACCGAGAATAATGCAATTAAGATGGATATCTTTGCACAAGTTGCTTAAGTAACTTTATTTTTCACCGTGCGTATAATGTAGATATCCTGTCACTTTATTTGACCTGTAAAGCAGATTACTGCACGGGCGTGCAGTATATTTTCATTATTGCACTGGTTGAATTATAGATTTCTATATAGATATATGCGATTGAATGATATAAAACCCGCTTATTATTATTAGTCATAATGGTCATGATATCGGTGAAAAATACAATTACCTACACAACTCGTGCAAAGATATGCATCTTTTGCTTTCTCCTCGATCAACATTCTATGCCCTCGCCGTTCGTGATCGTGCATAGATATGTTGACCTCGAAGAAAGCAATTAAGATGGATATCTTTGCACGAGTTCTGTAAATAACTTTATATTTCACAGGATCGTCAGAATCTATGACCATCAGAGTTTAAAGCTGTCAAATATCCACCTCTATTTGGAATGGAATTGTAGATACAACGGTCTTTCTTGAGATTTCCATGTAGAATTTACCGTTTTAGAGGATGAAGAGCTTTCTATGTGCTAATGTATTCCAATGAAGTAAAGACTGTTTATTGCACTCTTGGAAGTTTGTGCACTCTTTGAAAAGCATAAACTTCATTATGGAAGCAATAATCATAGAGATTATTGCATTATGAAATGTAAAACAATGTAGTGTTGATGGTTGCATAAATAGTCAAATTATATGATGATTAAAGAGCCAGTGTTGTATATTGAAAACGTTAATTATCTATATACTGTGTAGATTACATAGATCAGTCACGTATATCCTACGTGCATTATGTCATAAATGAAGTACATGAATTTGTCAAACATTTCTCGTTTGTCAGCATTTAAATATCGTTAACTTTGGAGCAACCATGATCTTCTGAAGAGGGCAGCGGTCTCATGGACTTATGTAATTTGTATAATCATATGGCTTATTAAAACATTATACGCTAACTATGAGTAGGTATACGACAACGACTACTTATACTGAGGCAGCGACAAAGGAGACAGAGCATTAACCTACATGTAGGCTGAATATTCCTGATTTAGAAATAAGAATTATTGAGGTCTAATTTATATGTAATATCAATATAGATCGATAACATTCATGATAATTGTTGAGACGCAAAGTAAATCCTATGAAATTGTTGCAGGCAATGTGCTATGTCCATACTTGTCCGAGTTCTCCATGCAGCCCTTCCTCTCCCCTCCTTATGTCAAACTGAAAATCCTGCGTTGCAACAAATAACACTCTTCGTTTTAATAGCGTTATTCATGTCAAACACTCTATATTTAGTTTGACTGAAGTTTGTGCACTTACTCTGTTTAGTATTTGGAAGTATTATCAAGCAATATGAATGAAACATCTAAATTTGAGCTAAAAATAGCCTCTGACGTCACCAAAGACCTTGAATGACCTTTTTGACCTCATGGCATAATAGATAGCGGTCACATTTATATTCATTGGCAATACATTATGACTCTAAAATGCTTAGTTTCATCACAAATTAACATTTTATGCTCTCATGCCTTACCATTGCATTGATCACGTGACCCATCCAAAGGCATGAGTTTCGGACCTTAAATGCTATTTTACGATAAAACCAAGCATTTTAGAGCAATGCAATATGTTACTAACAGATAGAAATGTGACCCTAATCTATCATTTTATACGGTCGGAAAGGTCATTTGAGGTCACTTGATGACGTCATAGGCTATTTTTAGCAATTTTGGCATATTTGACCTCATTTTGACCTCTCCGGTCGATCACAAAAACCTTCACCAATCGAGCTAGAACTTCACATATACAATTTTCTTACCAACAGGAGTATTTTGAGCGACGTGCACCCTGATTTTTCCAACACGATTTTTGAACCACCCCAATGTATATCTTGTGAAGAAATTGTTGAAATAATGAATTCGTGTGTGATTGCCCAATGCAATGAATGAACTGAATCTTCTTAGTCTTCTTCATGAAATTTGTTACAACTGCATGCTTGCCAATAAGAATTGTTCATGTCACAATCTGCGTGATAAATGGAAACTTTGACGACTGCACAAGGCATTCAACATGAACTTGAAGTAGTAACTTAATGTTCTCATCTTAAGCAAGAGTTTGTCTAAGTTCTCATTCTGTCAGTACCAGGAAGCAATGCCTACTCCTCGGATGCATCGTCTGAAGACCTTCTACCGTATCTGATTGGTAAGTGTCTCGATAAACTGCCAAGAACGCTTGTTTTGCCAATGGACTGCTTCTACAATTGCTCATGCTCTAGAGATAAGACATGGAAGTCTACATGACCATAGAAATTGATATTTAGCAGAATGTTGAATCATAGAAGTAGATAACAGTAAATTTCTATGGTAGTGTTGATTTTTATGTGCTCAAATCATAGAAATAGATCTGTATCCAAGTCATAGACTTCTCTGTGCAGGAAATGCTTTTTAGCTTGGAGCTAATTTGCTACATGTTGAAGACAGGAGGCGTTGGAAACCGGTTAACTCACTAGAGTTTCTTTTCGATGTTCAATGAAAATAATGGGTAAACAGAAGTTGTCTCTAAACAGTCGAATGCAATCGATAAACAGGTTCAAGTCGGTGAATACGGCGAGAAATGTTTCTTGTGTGCATTTTATCTGCTTGGTCTTCAACTTTTTCTCTAGATAAATACGTGACTTGCTCTGCGTCTTTGGAATTTCATTTTGTATGTCCTCAAAGTGGACACTATTCCTATTTTGGTCAAAGAAATGCTGCGATGATGGTGCTAACAGAGTGAACCGCTGTGCTTGAGTTAATGCGCGCATTTTAATGCTTATCATGGAAATGATTCGTAGATTCGTAGCCACTGTGAATGTAAATGCCCATGTAAATAGTCTAGAGCTTGCAGGATGCATGTTGGAAGATGTCAAAAAGGTTTAAATTTTGTAAATGATTTCGTAAATCTGTGAATTCATGGTTTTGACATTTTTTACTTTGCTACCGACCTCAAGGCGTAGGAGAGGAAAGCCCCGTCGTGTTTTCCATTTCGAGGTCAACTTTTG
Source organism: Prostheceraeus crozeri (assembly GCA_907163375.1). Taxonomy (NCBI): domain Eukaryota; kingdom Metazoa; phylum Platyhelminthes; order Polycladida; family Euryleptidae; genus Prostheceraeus; species Prostheceraeus crozeri. The sequence goes on from CAJQUW010004014.1 coordinate 58,475, forward strand.
TTCTCTACTTCATGCTAAGACTTCATACAAAATCTTTCACGCAGCTTCATGAAGAGTTGATAATTTGAAAGCTTCTTTGTCTTTACTTCTGTCTACAGATCATCGTCTTTTGCAAGTATTTATCTTGCCACTACAACCTGTTGCATTCTAATGAAACTATTTTATTTTCAATTGCTTGCAGCGCGTTTTAATGTGGTAGCAAAAAGGTGTAACTTCACATTGATAATTACAAATTTTTTCATCCTCATGTATGCTTCTTCACTTCCATTTCTTTACCTATCATCTTCTTTTCAGCATTTCTGTCGAATAGGATTGCTCTTAACACGAGGCTCTACATTATAGGAAAACGTAAGTGAGTCGGTGTAAAAGCTCCTTTTATTTGCTCACCTTGCTCACCTCAAAAGGCTTTGTTCCAGTGAAGGGGCGTTTCCTCCTCCATTTCGAGCGGTTCATTGCATCCGCGATTGAGGCTCCTATGATCTTTATGTCCTCTAGCACTTGGCGCTCCCATTGTCTTCTTTGGTCACACTCTGCTTCGAGGCCCTGACACAGGCATTCCCAACGCTAGCCGGGTCTGGTGTTCGCGATGTCTCCGTACCACGTGCCCGTACCACCTCAGTCTGTGCCACCGCATGATTCCATCGATCGGATAAATTCCGAGTGCTCCGCAAATGTCTACATTTATCCTGTTTCTTCTTGTTGCCCCGCGGATGCTTCGCAACATGGGCATCTCTTTTGGCGATTCTTTTCGTTGACTGCCCAACACTCGCTTCCATACAGCGTCACCGGTCGCACCATGGTTGTGTAGACATTTGCTTTCAATTTTGTAGCCATCTTCCTGTCATACAGTATCTCTGTTAGCCTTCTCCACCTTCCCCAAAGGTATCAGCTCCTTTTATTTCAGCAGGTTAATTAATGATTTATTCCCGACGTTGCGAACAGTCGCCTAACTTCTCAGGAATTCGTGATAAATGAATCAGCTGATGCATGCTTTTGTATGAATATATAAGAAGAGGAATAAGATTAAGTAAATTTAGACGTTTTACAAGAATGAGATCAGATAGTAGTAATCAAAGAATAAGATTAAGTGAATTCATCATTTTACCCTTGCGAATGCTAGGAGAGATGTTTAATGCAACTAGCCACACTAAGCGGGTCTTAACCAGGTCAGTGCATTTTCCTATCAGCTTGTGTGTCATTAACCTTTCGCGATATTCAGTGATGATAATGCAACTGAAATTGCTACCTGGAAGTCCAAATATATTACCTCACAATTTCAAGCATTAACACTTATGCTGCCTGAAGGATTCATATTGTGACGTTCGAATTTGTACACATTTTACCTTTGACGACAAAGAAATATATTAAGAACCACTATCACGTGTGTAGTTGTCTATCTCTGTGATTTCCTCCCTTTGAAGACGTTTTAGAATGTATAGAAACGTCATTCAAATGTGAGCTCGAACCGTTTGGTAAAATGTAGCCCTTTGCTACCTGCCGCATTAGGGCCTATCTATGTCTCATGTGTGAATTTTGATTTTTCGTGTTTTGATGATTTTTGTAGCGTCTTTTCTCGCCTGACAATAGTTGCGGATAGCAGCTGAAGTAAGTCGCTGCTTCAGAATAAATTGATCTACAACACCAAGTAGTACCGACTCCTTTCTAAAACTTGCAAAAAATGTGACGTCACTCTTATCAGGATAAGCATCAACAGCAGTGTAGAAATCGCATTCGATCCTGCAATTCAATGCGATCCATTTTCCATTTTTTCAATACTGGATTGCGAATCAAGAATTGGTTCAGAGTCATAATCGAATGTGGTCGGTGCATTGGTTGTAAGAATATCTCAAGAATTCAAAGATAAAAATTCTAATTATTGGATAATTTCTCCTTCTAGCGGTTAAGCAACCTAGCGCTTTCTGGAATAAACACATTGAAAGCTGCTTTACCGACAGTCATTTCTCAGATAAATGAAATGTCGCTAGATTCTTTTAATTAATCACAAAATGACTTATGTGATATAGTGTGATGATATTTTGGAAGCTCATATTCGAAAGCATGCAAAGGTTTTGAAATTGTTCAAATATATTGAACAGGGGAATCCTTCAAAGTAAAATGAATACTCTGAGATTTCTTGGCCTCTGATTTCAAGCTGGAGCAATGCATGCTCTGTAAATCGACATTACAAGTTGCATATGTGTCTGATTATGCTCTTGATTGATTATAGGAGCGATATTTCAAAATGATGAACGTACAGAACGTTTTAAAGGATTTCCTTCTCTGCCATCCTGTCGGTGCACTATTTTGTAAATTCACTATTGCTTTTGTGTACATGATCTTTGGACAAGGTGCAATAATCCAGATCACAAATCGACTTGATAATTAAAAATGCCAACCAGAAAACAAGAAAACCAGTCCGCAAAATTTGCGTCTTGCTCCAACTAAGTTCCCCCGGAGTGTGCCGTAATTTTCATGCAATTTCCATTCTAGGACTTTCTTTGGTGTTATTTATTTCTATGTGCGGCCCTGACACAGTCCTGATAATAAGCATTCGATTATCAAAAAAATCCTTTTTTCACCTTGCATTTAAATTTATAACTTTATCTTATATTTGGGTTGCCCTAGTAATGAGTAAGCCCTACGGTGTAGTTCTTATCGATCAGGACATAAATGGACATCTCCAGAGAAACATTGAAGAACTTAACACTCAAGGGAAGAAATATGGCATAGTTATGAATATTACAAAGACGTGTGCAATGACAAATGGTCAGCATGGACAGATTTTGATTGACGGAAACGCTATACAATATGTAGATCAAACAAGTTACCTTGGCCAATGCACATCATTTCAAGATCGTCTGCAGAAAGGAATTGCAAAAAAAAATTAATAACGCATAGAGAGCTTTTTGGGAATTTAGCCAGCAAGAACATTCAAATGATCGCCAGATGACATCTTTTCAACATGTACATTTTGCCTGTTTTAGCTTACGGATATCAGACGTGGTTGTTGACGAACAACTCAATATCCCGTCTACAAACAACACTAAGAGCAATGGAAATATTTTAGCCACAGGAGCCACATGAAAAATTTAAGACCACATTTTATCGAGATTTCGGATTTTCACCTCTATTGCTAATTTCTACTTCCTAGTTTGTAAATCTTACCTTCCTTCTTTCCCCGGACGCGGCTTGTGAAAGCGAAGTACTGGGTATGCTGTAATAATATAAACAACATTGACCTTTCATTTCAAGTAGATTATGATGAATCAAGTTGCTCAGGCAGAACTACACAATTTTGAACATATTTTTGAATTTTTTTAAAAAATTTTGACTCTTAATTGATTTTTCGTAATGGTCTTTAGCACGTGTCTTATACTACTGATGATATGCATGTATTACTTGCTGTACCTTTACTGACACTATTACTGAAATATAGATTTTATGTAGAAAAAAAATTGAACATAAAAATGCTCATAAAGATCCAAAAACACAGAAGACTTTCATATTGTCGTGTCAAACGTGGTGATATTCGTATTTCTTGTCATTTAATAAAGCACCGTGGTTAATTATCTTCCGATAATGAATTGAATATGCATGTAGCTGTCATCTGCGTGTGCATTACACTTTGCAATTTGAATTCATCCGAACTTTGTGTTTATTTAATATATGTTTACGGACGGATGAAGAGATATCGTTGCGGTCATTCAGGATAAGTACACAGGTCACATGATTATCAGAGGGTTGCATGTCTCTGATTGAAAGACGTGAACACGCCATATCATAGACCCACCTCTGCCGTTGAATGCGGAAGGTAAAGAGGTCACTATGACATTATTAACGGCCGCCAGTTGCCGGTAATTTGCGCAATACAAACAATGACGATCTGAATGCGAATGCATCACGGAAATGAAACATACGTTCATGAAAGGTCAACTTCTCAAGGCAAGTACTCGAATTCAAATAGATTTGATATTTTGATGTTGTATTTGAGGAAATCAGATGATTCCAGGTCAGTGTTGCTACTATGGCATACTCAGTCATCTTTATTAGTATCAGCGATAGTTGGATGCTGCATCACGTGTTGAATGAGTGCGGACAGCGAGCTGTTGAAGCGAGATTGTCACACTTGCTTCTTTGCTGATGTTCCTCAGTCTCTCTATCCCAAACTTTTCATGTTGCGTACCCCAAAGTAGAAAATCATAGGATTTTTCATTTTTCCGTGTACCCCCACTTAACATGTAATAAATAGCAAGAATTTAATCATACTAAAATTTAATTCCGCGTAGAAATTTGCGAAATTAGTAATTGAACAACACAAAAATTTAACGAGGCGTAACTGATGCGCGCTTGTGCAACAACACAAGCTCAGCGAAAACCATGCTCCAACATCAAACAAGCTCTTTGTTTGCTTTTAATCACCATTATGGTGGAGAATCCGGATTCATATAAGTATGTGTGGTTGAGGTCGAGTTGGTGGTCGCTAATTAGCAACGGTTGCTTCAAGGCCAGATGATGACAATCCAATGCGGAATCCTATTTCTATTTTTATCGTACTTTTAAAGCTTCCCCGTTTTGTGATGGCCCCAGAGCTATTGCTATCAGATCTAACTTATCGGAACATGATCTAGATCTGACAGGCATGATTATCATGTATGGTACTGCGAAAAGGCTGATTTACTAGTATTGTTTTGATCTATCCAACAAACCGGCGCTGTGGCCTTGTGGTAGAGTGTTCGCTCTGCGTCCGGGAGACCTTGGTTCAAACCTTGGCCGTGTCAAACCTAAAACCTAAGACTTTTCAAATAAGAACACTCAGCACAAAAGGAATGAGAGTGGGATAAATGATAAATCAGCCAGATGGGAGAAAGGCTCCGTGCCTAATGTGCTTCCGAGTATAAACAATGTTCATTTATTTAGTGGTCTCTCCATGACACAGTGGTTAAGTGCTTGGCCTAGCGATCTTTCCGTCCTGTGTTCGAACCCTGAAAGTGTCATTAGAAGTCGTTAGGAAGGGCATCCGGGCTACAAAATCACAGGGTTGTAGAAAAGTCTGACCATGTCAGCACCGTCGAAGCTCCCAGCATGAGGGAGAAGTAGCGTTAAACCATCATTTCATATCCCTTCGTAATAAGGATTGCAGCCAGAAAGCTAGTTTTCACCTGATTTATTTCTAAAGCTATAGATAACTCCGACTAGGTAAGATTGTGTTTGTTTTCATTCCTCTGCGTTAGCTGTATAATTTTAATGTAGACCCCGTGCTTATCTCAAGGTGACCAGATTTTCTTCTACCAAAGCCGGGACACCTCACAAGCAGCAGTATCAAATTCTTAATGAAGCAATCATGGAATATGTGTTTTTATTATCTAGGTGACTTTTGGTGAATGTTTCTTTCAGTTTCGGTACCTTCTCGTTTCTTTCTCTTTTGTACAACGGGCTCTTACCACATATTCCTCCATACGATAGGCCTATGTTATTTGCATAAGTGCAGGTATGGATTTGCATTGATCATCAATGTGTGCATGTGATGAACATTATGTGAGCACGTTATGGTAGACTTCCGATTGTCATTCTAAAAATACTGTCAGATCATTTATCTGCTCACTGGATTCTATCCGGTGCATTCGAATGGGATCTTTCTTCAGTTATCCGGAGATGGCCGGAGCTTTGCTGATCCCACAGGTTACCAAGCGGCAGAGCAGCTGGTCAAGATAGGTGGTAGGATATTTCAGCTTTTTTGATCTCATCCTTTCACGACCCAAGGCACGAAGCCATACTAGTAAGCTTCATAGGCAGCCTTCACATAATCGCAACTCTTACTAGGTTTTGGCTAGAAACCTTTAGTGAGAGCGGTGATTCTTCCCGAGGTCGGCAGACTCGAACCCTGAACCTTCTGCGCCTCCGTAGTGAAGTGCGGCCCTTAGTCAGCTGAGCTATCTTACCACCAGTTGCCGATTGCGATTGCGTGAATCCCTTATATTTCGATGTTTCCCGACTTTAGGTTGAATAATGAAAAAATGCTAAATACACCGTAAGTGTGACGAAACATGATTTGTTTTAAAGCCATACTTACTACAACATTTTAAGGTAAGTACATAGATTGAAATTTTTTTGCAGTTGTCTCCGAATAATGATATTTGATATAAGAGTTGACTTTGATAACATACGAATAGCTTGATGTTGAGTCGAGGAAAATGTGTTTCCTTTATTGGATCAACGGGAAAAAGGCTACAATCAGCTACGAATTCTTTAATAGTCACGACGTTTTGAGAGACACTGCTTCCCTTGTCAAGTGAAATAAAATGGAAAGAAGAAATCGTTGTACACACAATCAACGACGAACACTATTTACAACACGCTTTGGTGTCATCCGGCTGGTAGAAACCCATATTTAGATTCATGATATCAGACTGACTGACCCTGATAAAAGAAGATTCAATGATGCGTCTAACTCGAAAATCGTTACACCGAGACAGGATATCTTAGTTATCAAAATTAATAGCGTGATCAGAAACTATGCAATGTTGAGCTATGGCATTATTTGGATCAAAATTTTGAACAGCTCTTTTGTGTTCTTTACACTGAACATCAAACGTGCGACCTGTCTCACCTATATCAAATTCAGGACAACTTTTATGATTAATACGATAAGCACCGCGTGTGAGTTTCATATAATTATTGTGGACAAGCTGAGACTTAATACTGTTTGGAAATCGGAACACGACTTTGGAATCATAGTGCCTAGCCAGATGGTGGTTACCAGGACGATCCAGACAAGATAGATAGGGCACAGACATATTTCACGCTTTCCGAATCACCGGAACGAGGCACATGCTTGAAGTAGGAAGACGTAGCCTTAGATAAGGCCTTATTTAAATCAAGAATCATAAGCGATTGGAACACAAAATCAATTTCACCATCAAGATACTCGAGACTGCTTACACGAAGCGCACGAAGAAACAATCCACGGGCGATATTAATAGCGTTCTTAAGTGTCATTCACTGGTGTTCTGATGGATTGATTAGACAATACTTCATGCAATGAATATAAAATTGTCGTTTATGTAAAGTTTCCGATCTCAGTTTAGAGCTGCATTGTCGAAGACAGAATTCAGCGAGTAAAGACATGTGACAAAGCAATGCTGATAGAATATTCATTCCTCTATTTCATTCGAATTGTTGTCATCAAATGAGGCTTTGTCTGCTTTTTTGTGCATTAAACTTCAAAATTACAAGTCTAATACATGAACCATTTGCCTTATCACCACGAGACCTCGGAGTATTTTGTACAACATGATTTCTCATCGACACAAAAGTCCTTTAGTAAGACGGAGTCTCAAGAAATGTGCATCGTTCTCAGCAATCTGTTAAGCAGTTGTACACAGCATGAAGGAGAACTGGGATAAAAAAGCCCGTACTTGAAATATATTCACAGCTTGATTTACGGTTTTATTGTTTCCAAAAATCAGAATGATGCTGAAGATATTGATTGTAGTTAAACTGGGTATTGTTCATTGCGTCAGTTCAGTCGAGCCGTTCTCTTTTAGATATGATACTCGAGGGCTAGCAACTAGAGCGCCAACTGTTGTGAGTTTCTAACAGACAGACGCATGGGCTCCAAGTTTGAGGAACACCGTGAAAATAAGTCTAAAACCCGAAAAAAGTGCTCTGACAGCAAAATGACATTTTAAACCCTAATTTGGGACTGTTGGAGTCACAGAATTAGACAGGTCGTCTCTTCTTCCGTTTGACTAGAAGGGAAGCATTGGAACGTGCAACGTTATTGAAATGGCACAATCTGCTGACTAAATACCATAGCAATCGAACAATGAGAAGCCAGTTCAACATTAAACACGCCTAATTGTACAAAGTTTCTGTGACTGTTATCAACCGGATCACACAGCAAAGAGACACAGTCGATGTCAAGTTCTACAGAGAAGTTTGTGAACGTTTTTTCATGCGCCTGCTAACTTTTTTGAAAATGATCGGAGGACCCAACATTATCGAGAAAACTTTTGCGCAATGATCTGAATTCTTCGAATCTGAAGGAATCGTGGCGATCGGAGCATTTTGAAGGAATTTAGAGCAATCCGCAAGCGACGCACGACTATTTTTCCTATCTCTGCAAGGTATTAAAAATTTCTTTTTGCCCACTTATTAAGTTCCTGCATGTGCCATTTGTTTGAATCAGTTTGCACTTCTAGCAAAGTGACACAGATAAACAATCTAATTCTGTGGTTGGAGTAATGACTATTTTCTTGAGAGAAGAAATATCAACTTTTCCTCCCACAGCTATGTTGTACAGCCGGAGCTCAGCGAGGGATGGACAGATAGCTAAGGGGGAAACGTTTATTTCTTCTCGAACGAATGAAGCTATTCTTTTTGTGACTTTTAGATGTCTATTGTTCGTCAAGAAATTGATGGTTGTACCGCAAAATCTATGAATGAGCTAATCCAGGGACTATATCGATATCTTGGTAGTCTCCGGCTAATCCAGTGACTGCTACGTATAGAAACAGCATATTAACCATTAGAATAGTGGGCTATTTCATAATGAAGCTATGACACCATTTCACTTAAAATTCTCTTCAAGAAAATCCTGTAATTTGCTGTCACCCACTTCCACAACCAACTTGGCAAATAGTTTGACTATGATACAATGTATTAGATCGAATCTGATCTGCAAACCATAGATTTTTCCATGTGCCATCATTGTACATAGGCAAGATATCAAACTTCCATTCTAGTGTACTATTATCCACTTCTGTGGTGACATCTAACTTGCATATTCTACATTTGATCTGCATATTTCTACATTAATGTCCGACATCAATTAATGACATCAAGGCGGTGTCCGGTCACCAATCAACATCATCTTTGGGCATTTATAAGAGAATTAAAGATTCCAGAAAGGAAGAAATGTCTCTTGATATAAGCAAGGAACTTGGATTGGCACCATCCAGTTCGAGTTATCAGAACTTGGATATTTCCGACAATTTTGGAGATGAAGTCTCAGACCAATGGCTTCTCAATGAAGTTATCAACTTCGAAAAGAAAAATTTTGCAAAGGAAAAAGTCGTTAATTTGCAGTTCAGTAATTGTGTATTCAACAATTGTTCCTTTAATTGAACAGACAGATTCCACTCACTTTTATTGTTTGTTTTTTATTTCATTGTTTAGGCTTAGCCTAACATAAAGGAATTTACTTGTGTTGTTTACTGTATATTTAGACATCGTTTACCATTACTATCTCCCGTTTACCATTAATGGTAATGGTAAACGATTTCTATATCTATGTTCAATGATATTCAATAGAGCAATCATTTAGCATTGCAAAATATAACATGAGTTCTACATAAAGGAGGAATAGACTTAGCGTTCGATAATTAGTGATATAGAACTATGAAGCACATTGAAAGATATCTTTTGAAGTAATATAGAACAGTAATCATGGACATCTACAGCTGTGATGCTATCTTTAGTTCCATTTCTGCACTACTGAAATTAACATAAACATAATAGAGATAGACAACTACAAGAGATAGATGACATGACATAGAGATATCAACTTTTCCTCCCACAGTTATGTTGTACAGCCCGAGCGCAGCAGCGAGGGATGGACAGATAGCTAATTCCTCTCGAACGAATGTAGCTTTTCATTCTGTGACTTTTAGATGTCTATTGTGCATCAAGAAATTGATGGTTGTACCGCGAAATCTATGAATGAGCTAATCCAGGGACTATATCGATATCTTGGTAGTCTCCGGCTAATCCATAGAAATTAACAACTTGTATAGGCTAATCATAACTTGTTTACAGACTTCTATGATTTTCTCTTAGAGTTTTCATTGAAGAAGTTGATTGCGGAATGTTAAGTTAGCTTTGTGATCCCGTGGGACTGAAAAGTTGATTTTACATGGGAGAGACACGTTTTCACTCCCTTACGAAATGAAAAGTATTTTAGTGGATAATGTCGTTGTGTAATGATATAGTCTAACGGATATTCAACTGAAGAGTGACATTGAAAATGAATGAATAGACAAATACGGAGATGAAGTTGCAGCTGATCTTATTCTTATCATCATTTCGTGTCTTCACTTGCAAGGAGAAGCAATATTGCTTATTGAGAGACAAGAGTTTGATCCTGTTCCCTAATGCATCTGAAATCGTTCTTATTATCTTTGTTTCCAGTATTAAGCGAAGTAATTGTCTTTCGCATACGTGCCACGGTCGACTTGTCTCTGTAGCTAAAAATGTACGAATTGTACGCGAATTGACTGCAGATAATCTAGATATAGCAAGTGCAAGTGATGTATTGTAACTGAAGTCCTCTAACGTGCGGATATCACAGATAATAAAATATAAGAATTATTTATGAGAAGGACTCATTAAGCGTTCACTGGGCTGGACACCGGGATTCTTAAAAGTTCACAAGACAAGAACGGAAGTAGAAGAATATAACTGGACAAGCAAACACTAAAGCAAATATAGACAAGAATCATCAAAGATGACCAACTGCCTTCGTCTCGTTTCGGGTCCTTTAACATCTTGGACGAATAAGCAGTGGCGGACCCACGCAATAGGCGTACCCCATAAAACAAAATACACAGAAATAACGGTACTCAAAATACTGTGGATACATTCAAATCATACCACATTGGACGGACAATTGTCTGCTTGAAAACAAACCAAACTTTAGCAGGAGTGAAAAATGCTTACGAAGAAGTTTTCCCTGCATCTTCTTAAATCACATGAAAGATAGCCTCTTTTTGTAAACAATTGGCATGTGATTTTAATCTTATCAACAACATAGCATTAATATGAGCGAATGCGTAAATATCTTAAAACTTGAGCTGCAAAATTTGTACTACCCATATAGGAAGGAAGAAGACTTTCAGGAAAGGTGAACAATACAACTTCAAAAGGGAAATCATCAACCTTGTGATACACTGATGAGTGGACTTCATCTTGAAAAACACTGATGTTAACATCTAGTTAAGCTACACATTTGTTGTTACACTTTCTACACTTTCTTTCCGCAATCAAATCATCCGGGTAGATTTGCATTAATGAACTGTCAAAATGCTGATAATTAGAGATGCATAAGTTATCTATATATTTCGTGTTGAGCGATAATTTAACTTCGCAAGGCCAGATTTCTTGCTTGATACCAACTTTTTCATAAACACAAATTCACAATGGAGAAGAAAAAGGGCTACAACTACCACCTATTGGAACTCCTCGAATCTGTTCGAATGTAGCAATGATATCCAACAGCAGCCGAGTTTCAGGCCGACCTTGCTGCTGTTACTGTATTATTTATTGTAGTGCAATCAGTGACAATTCATTGAAAGTAGGGAATTTCAGTTGATTGCGGAAGTAAATTATTATTAAAAAATAAAACATCCCAACTTCCCAGAGCGTGTCAGAATTCTTTTGACTTATAAAATATTGAGTTGGAAACATTTAAGTTCATCGATAGAATCACTCTTAGAGTGAAGATCAAGCAATTTTCCAAACATCTAGGCCCTGACCTGTTTCCCAGTCCGCGGCCCTCTGGACTCCTTGTAGTAGCACCATACCTGCTCATATTCTTAGAAAGGCCCTTCTCTTTGATGATCAGACTTAAATCACAAATTTCAGGGAATGCTGGGAGAACATGTCAGTCTGGCCGACAGAGCAAGTTTCTGTAGGGAACGAGGCCGAAAATGGGACTTTCACAGAATGAAGTTTATCTGCGCGTCTGCCGAGTCCGCTTTTATCAGATGCTATCAAAGAAAGTCGTATGCTAATCCAACGGGACATAGATTTTCATGCACCCCTGTCAATAAAGCTAAGCACAATCACAATGTCGGCAAGCACAAGCATTTTGAGCAATTTAATCAACATTGAACCACAGTTTCGTATATCATATGGCCGATCAGAAACATGATAATATCACAAGTGCATCAGAAAAAATGGTCTAAAGACAGTGCATGTCAAAAATTATGGTTTCAGACTTTGTATTTTCAACTTAATGCATAGAACACATAGAACAGTTCATTTTAACTAAAAGCGGAAAATCTGCGTCCCATTAGATTTACATGTGTTTTTCTTTGATCTTGTTGAAGAGGAACTCACTAGAACTTCTCACTAGCCTGCCGGACTTTCATCATTCTGTGAAAGTCTCATTGTCGGCCTCGTTCCCTGCACAAACTCGTGCTGGTTGCCGGACTATGAGGTGTGCATCATTCTGTGAAAGTCTCATTGTCGGCCTCGTTCCCTGCAGAAACTCGTGCAGGCTGCCGGACTATGAGGTGTACATCATTCTGTGAAAGTCTCATTGTCGGCCTCGTTCCCTGCAGAAACTCGTGCTGGCTGCCGGACTATGAGGTGTGCATCATTCTGTGAGAGTCTCATTGTCGGCCTCGTTCCCTGCACAAACTCGTGCTGGCTGCCGGACTATGAGGTATGCATCATTCTGTGAAAGTCTCATTGTCGTCCTCGTTCCCTGCAGAAACTCTTGCTGGCTGCCGGACTATAAGGTGTACATCATTCTGTGAAAGTCTCATTGTCGGCCTCGTTCCCTGCAGAAACTCGTGCTGGCTGCCGGACTATGAGGTGTACATCATTCTGTGAAAGTCTCATTGTCGGCCTCTTTCCCTGCAGAAACTCGTGCTGGCTGCCGGACTATGAGGTGTACATCATTCTGTGAAAGTCTCATTGTCGGCCTCGTTCCCTGCAGAAACTCGTGCTGGCTGCCGCCGGACTATGAGGTGTACATCATTCTGTGAAAGTCTCGTTGTCGGCCTCGTTCCCTCCAGAAACTCGCTCTGGCTGCCGGACTATGAGGTGTACATCATTCTGTGAGAGTCTCATTTCCGGCCTTGTTCCCTGCAGAAACTCGTGCTGGCTACCAGACTATGAGGTGCATATCATTGTGAAAGTCTCATTGTCGGCCTCGTTCCCTGCACAAACTCGTGCTGGCTGCCGGACTATGAGGTGTACATCATTCTGTGAAAGTGTCATTGTCGGCCTCGTTCCCTGCAGAAACTCGTGCTGGCTGCCGGACTATGAGGTGTACATCATTCTGTGAGTCTCATTGTCGGCCTCGTTCCCTGCAGAAATTCGTGCTGGCTGCCGGACTATGAGGTGTACATCATTCTGTGAGAGTCTCATTTCCGGCCTTGTTCCCTGCAGAAACTCGTGCTGGCTTCCAGACTATGAGGAGTGCATCATTCTGAGAAAGTATCATTCTCGGTCTCGTTCCCTGCAGAAACTCGCTCGGGCTGTCGGACTATGAGGTGCACATCATTCTGTGAAAGTCTCATTGTCGGCCTCGTTCCCTGTAGAAACTCGTGCTGACTGCCGGACTATGAGGTGTACATCATTCTGTGAAAGTCTCATTGTCGGCCTCGTTCCCTGCAGAAACTCGTGCTGGCTGCGGACTATGAGGTGTACATCCTTCTGTGAAAGTCTCATTTTCTGCCTCGTTCCCTGCAGAAACTCGTGCTGGCTGCCGGACTATTATCTTCATATCAATTCGTTGTTTGCCTCAGGACGCATTATCTCATTGTACACTTCTCTGCCAAACTATTTTTTCATGATACAAAGCAGCGAGATGAATCTTGTGGTGCTTCACGCCGAGTAAAATACGTCAATCGTACGTCATCAAAATCATGAGCTAGAAAATTCATTGATGAGATTTACGCTCTCCTTGCAAGTTATAGCGAACTTGATACAGGATTTGATCCATCTGCTTATTTTCTCTTATCCTCATCTTCCTATTCTGATAGATAAGTAGCTCGCGATCACATGAGGTTTCTCACTGATAATGAAGTTTAGTAGACGAGAAAACATGAATTTTCAGGGAAACTTACTCAAGATAAATTGAAATTCTGTACATGTGCTGGAAGAGTGGTCATGTAACCCTATTGAAGATGATGATCTGTGCATTTTTTAAAAGCCTGGAATATTTTCTTAAGTTATTGCATTAATGGGGTTAATGTACTACTATCAGGCTTGCCGTGGGAATTGATTTCGAATTCCCATTCCATCCCATTCCCTCGGGATTTTTCAGTATTTCCCATCAGAATTCCCATTGCTCATTACTCTTCCTATATACGGTTTATGGTTCTCTTCTTTCGGACTACAAGTCGATTAACGGATTTTCGTAATTGAACTGATTGAGCACTTTTAGTTGACCTATCTTTTGGATGAAAAAGTATTGGCATATCAATCTATCTTATTTTGTAATTTCCAAAAATTGCAAGTTTTTACTAATTATGAAAAATATGTATCATTTTGTTTCAGGGATTAGTCAATCAATAAAGACGACTTCATCGAAGTAGTCTTCGATTACATATAGGCCTATACATACACATATTCGCATGTCTATTCACTCTGATTCACTTCATGCGGTGCCGTACTTGTGATGAACATGGCAAACTTCTAGCTCATCGCAATATCATATTTAAGTGTACAATACAAATACAGTGCCTGTATACAAACAATGAAGTCAATACTTCGCCTACGCATATTTCTATGACTTATCAACAGAAAACAACTACTGATTTATGAATATGTGATAATACGCTCGCTCGCATCCCATGTATTTAGGTACGGTGTAATTCCAATTCTATCTAACTTTGATGATAAAGCCACAAATGCAAAAAGACAAATTTATATTCGAGAAACAAACGTTCATTGAAAATTTGTCCAAGGATTGACAAACGTTGCTGTTAAAAAGGCATCAAACATAAAAAAAATATCAATGGATTGATGAAAGCTACATATTATAAAAACTCTCCAATGTATGCCCTATTATGTATGAAGGCCTACGAATGACAGTACTACAATCTAAGAATAGCAGATCTTCAATAAATTATCAATGGACTAACAACCGTTACTTTGAGACCCGCGTGATGCCGAATGAAGACCAGCGATGGATTAACAAGCGTCACTTTGAAAACCATCAAGGCAAAAGCAAATACTCAAGAAAATATCAATGGATTAACAAACAAAATGCGGGTATAAAAACAATCATGAGAATAGCAGATACTGAAGTAAAATATCAATGGATTAACAAACGCAAAACGCTACCATGCGGCAATGAAGGCTATCAAGAGAATAGCTGATGCTCTAGAAAAATATCAATGGATTAACAAACGTTTCTACGGGTATGAAAATCTAGAGAATAGCCGATGCACTAGAAAAATGTCAATGGATTAACAAACGTTGTTATGAAATATATCAAATGAATAACAAATGTTCATGCAAACCTAGGAACTGAATTATAATACAGTCTCTAACTTACAAGCATATTTAGTGTAAATCATAGCGTTGAGCTTGTCAGGCTTGAGCCTTTTTCGAAGCTTTGATAAGAGAATCCCCGCCTCGCTGAATAGTCTTTCTACAGAAGCCGATGACACTGGGGTGGAAAAAAGAATTTTTGCACACTTTGACAAAAGTCTCATTTGTGGTCCTTTCTCTTTCCAAAAATCCTTGGTCGGATGTCTGGAGGCCACACGAATGGTCTCAAAAAACAACATTTCTGTTTCAAGTTGTTCATGAAGCGAAGTCTTCATGCGCTTTGGGCGTGGAGCAAACAATGTCTCAAACGGATCGCTGGATGTCGAGGGCTCACGTTCCTGGTTATCACTGACTTTGTCCGTGGGGATATCAGATATATACATTGAATCAAGCAGCTGATTCAAATAGTTCACAACACTCGATTTGAATCCTTGCATCTCCTGCTCCCATTCATTCATGAACACCTGCAATTCTCGGGTCTTTTTGCTGGAATATCTAAGAGTTTTCACCATATCCAAAGCCGTGTTGCAGACATCAATGCCTGACAAATAACAAGCCGCTTTTGCAAATGATGAACCACAATATGGCCACAGCTTCTTTCTCATCTGGTTTCGTAGAAGGCAGCAAGTCTCCCGAGCGATGGCAGGCACTTCTTCACTAATCTGCATTTGGAACAAGTGAATATCCAAAGTAAGATAGTTCAGGTAAGATAGATGAGAAGTTGGCTCATCAACCTGAACTCTGTCAAAGAAGCACTTGACGGCTTCCATAATATCCAACAGAGATTTCAGTGAAGGTAAAGGTGGCAAATTGTCAGATACATGACAGTCTTCTTCTGACAGAAATACAGTGTAGTTGTCCACCGCAGATCGAAGTCGAGAATGTTGAAAGCGCCATGGGCGAGTCGTGCTTTTATCAGGAATAGCACGCTTCAGTCGTCTCGCATTTTGGTCGCGTACATTATAGAAAGATTCCACAGAAGTCAGATTAGACAGCATGCCACTTAGTAATTCTGGTGGAGACTTCTCGAAAACGCCTTTGACACAAGTCGACAAGGCATGTTCGGTACAACCAATTCTACCACCCAAGTTCAGCGTCGTTGGATAACGGCCGTCGAACGCAGCGACCATTTTCGATCCGTTGTCGCTAACTATAAAGATGGGTTGAGAGAGCTCACCCTGTTTTTCATCATCCAGTGACTTAATGCATTCTTCGAGAATTTTGAAAGTGAACGAAGCGTCGTGTAGTACATCATCCAAATTACAAATCTTAAGTGGATAACTGAACCAACGCCAATCTTTATCGAGTCCACAAGCAACAATAGCAAAATAAGAAAGTCGATGTTCATGTCTTCCAGACCAAAAATCAATCATGCTTTATACACCAGCATCCGGATCGTTGAGATGTTGCAACTTCGCATGGGATTGCTCTCCCTCAGTCATTAACCCCGATGAAATGTAAGTTCGTCCGATGGAATAGTCATTGATCTTGTTGTTTCTGTGCGTTACCGAAGAGGCGAAGTTTGCGCAAGAAGATGCAATTTGAGCCATGGCGTTGATGGACACAATCGGATGGGCACAAACAAGCTTCACTACATGCTGCTGCCATTGTTCTTTTGCTTCTTTCGGAAGAGGAGGCTTGCTTGTTGATGGAGCACACTGAAGACTTCGGTGAATGGTGAGTTGATTGGACGTCGACGTCGCCGGTGCGCAGTTTTTTTCTCGAGATGGCGCTTTATTGCACTGACCCCACTCTGGTTGACCCACTGTCCTCTTGTCTTCTTAAACCAAAGAAACAATTTCTTACAGGCATCACAATAAAGGAAAGGGGCCAACAATGGTTTCTTGTCGTCTCCTGAGCTCTCGGCAACCGGTGATATGTCCACTTGCACGGCCTTTATCCTCGAATCAAGATTGGCACTATCACTGGTTAATGACTTCGGTGGCGGAACAAAAGATACACGAGCAGCAGAAATGTGCTGCTGCATAGTTTTTTGTCTACTTCGAAGAACTTGTTCGAAGACATCGCACCTGCCTCAGAGTGGGAACTGAAGTTGCAGACGATTATAATTACATCATATAGCTCGGTTTCTCTTCGGTCTGCAGTCTAATGAATCATCGCCAAGCGTCAATCAGGGGAAAAGAATGTTTTACGAGCTCACATTCCCTCACTTGAATTGTCAAAAGTTGCGTAAGTGAAATTGATCATGCAGCGCACGGGGCGAGAGAATCGGTCGGTCACTGACATGGATACTAATTCTCCTCCCGTCGGTTGACGATGCGAATTGACAGACAGCCTCAACAGATAAATACATAATCCAGGTTCTCTCTCTCTCTCTCTCTCCCATTCAAGACCGATATTAGTCTTCTTATAAGATTGATAAGCTAAGAAAAGAATTGTTATGATGATGGTTACCGACCCGTGTTTCGTCACCCTGACAGAATCATGCTTTTTTTCAGACAATGACAGCCTGATTACTGTAGACACACCTGTACAATGTACATGTATAAATGTTATATTTTCACTTCAATCTGTGCGTCATTCATGAGCGGCTTCGCCTAGTCATCCAGTAAGATGAGTGCAACTACAGCCTGAATTCTCGCTTTCTCACAACCTTTGCAAACCAAAAAAGAGTTGATACTTTCAAATAAGATTTAAATTTATCTTATTTTGGTGATCAAATTTTCATTTAATTCCCATGGGATTCCCATGACCTGAAGCAAGATTCCCATTTCCACGACAAGCCTGACTACTATTGAAGTTACAAAATTATAATTTTCTTTAAAACGACACGATAAAACTGCACACATTTTTAGGTGCGGTATATTGAGAGTTTCAAAAATATATTTCATGAATTTTGAGTCTGGATGAAATCCAAGAATTACTACTTGCATCTACATAATGGAAAATGCTATGAGCAAGGACAATTTGAGGAGCAACTGCACCACCGATGCCTGTAAAATTTTGAGTATAGAACATCTAAAGCATCCCAATAAAAGAACTTATGGTTAAGCGTGGTATTTTTTTCTATTGCAATAATGTAATGACATAAATGAGCAGTATGTAAAAATGTAGTTTTTGCAGTTTTTTTCGAAAAATGTACGTCAGAATTTGTCTTTTTTTGAACGATCGTATATTCATAACAGGCATATACTTTCCCCAAAGTTTCAAGATTTGTATAATTTTTTGAGTTATTTTTGATTTTAGCCATCTTTGAGCACTGAATCACAACTGGTCAAGGTAATCCTAATTTCTATTTCTATTAATTAGTTGTAGAAATTAATCAAATTTGAACACTCGACTAATTGAACTTCATTAGTCATGGACGGATTCGATCCCACGACATAGGAACTAGGGAACACGCAATCATACCTTCTAGCCACAAGACTAACAGTTCATCTGTTCAGTGCATGCATTTGGCACCAAGGCACAGCTTTTTCGCAGGTCCATGGATCAATTACATGCTACTCTACTTTCATGTTACATCCAAAATTGAGGCGCTTGACGTAGGCGCTATTATTTACATGTTTTTACAAGAGACCTTGATATTGGTACTCATAGATTTATCGAATACCACGCAATTTGAATTGAAGCACCAGGAGCCATGTTTCTTCCCATTTAGTCCCATTTTTCTTGAGCAGTTTCGAGCCCGTGACCTTGGAGGTAGAGGATATGCAAGCATGCCCTCGAGCCACAAGGCCATGGGCTTCATGTTGAGTATTTGAATATAGGAAGGCACTGCTTGATCGTAAGCACGTTTAAGCTGTATCGGAGAAAGTGAACCCTAGCAATTTGAATCGAGTGTTTTAACCCATGCTTAAATTATCGCATCTCAGTATTCATTCAAGAGGTTTTCTTCAGAATAAAGGCATCTATCTCAGGGATGCGGAGTTCTATCATTTGATAGGACTCCGACTCCGGGTGGCAAGTATACAAAGCCCAGTTTTTTGAAAAACAAACCGGTAACCTACATCATAGATCATTATAGACTTAGCTGAACCAATGTTGGTGATCATTGCTGCATCAATTATCAATCATTATCGATGAAAGTTTATCAAATGTCGCTTTAAGTTGGATGCATACAATTCGGCTCCTCCCATCTTGTTGATGTGTGCTTCACACGGTTTTTCTCCAGTTTTAATCAGGCAGGAAAATCCCCATCCTTCTTCAAATAATAAGAGTACACCTTCGATTTTAATATGCGCTTTGGAGGAGAGATCACACACGATTAACGTGAGGGTAAGAGGTAATGTTCTCAAACAAGCTAGTATTTCATTTTTGTCTCTGATGTGACCTTTGACGCGTAGGTGTGATTGAGGCTAGGAAGGCTTGTCTTCTCTAGTAAATCATTGAGTGAAAAGACAATCCTTTTTTCACTATCACGGTTCATTCCCTCAACTATTACAAGCTTTGCATGCACTGCTGTCTCTGTGCCTTTGTTTGACGGAGAAAGTTGACATCAAGACAGTGACAGCTATGCACGAGGATAAATAATTTGTTTCGGTTCTAGTTATAGGCCGGAGTCCGGAGTCATATCATTTGATAGGACTCTGGGACTCCGACTCCGACTCCACATCCCTGATCTATCTAAGTCTTGAGCTCATACACATGACCATCAGCTAATTGCATGTGCGCATATTCGCAAACATAACAAAGTAATCGCAGCAAATTAAACGCAATTGTGCATCAACGCAGCATATAAGAAGTGTTAAGAGAATGTCTAGAAAAATTATCAAAGAAATCGGTGGTCTGTGCTCAGCTGAACCCGATTGTGTTTCCAATGCCCGAGCTCGGTTTGAACTCTAAGTATGGCTTTTCATATGATATCAAAGACTTTATATAGTAAAAGCTCTCTAGATGAACGCCCTGAGAGCTGAACATCTCCCACATGAGCAGTAATTCAGCTGGTCCCAAAAAGTTTATATGTATAGCTATGTGGACATGTATACGCAGTGACCATGAATTCCACATAATGATAACTTCGTCTAAATCAGGGGTGCGCAACCTTTTACACTTTTCGGCTTCCGTTTCGAAGGCCGAAAGAATCACAGCCGCACTTAATATGTGTGCAAACAACTAGGTCAATAACCAATCCTTTTTATATTCCACTACTCAAATTAGCTTTCCTTAATGAATGACGCAATGAAAATCGCATAAAGGCCTACTTCGTAAGGAATGAGTTGGCAAGTTAACCCATATACGACCGACGGTCATTTTGACCCGAAAAGATTTTAAGCTTAAGGTGTTATTAGCACTTGAAAAGTTCGAAACATGTTTTTGTTAGGGCAACCGAAGGAGAAAACACTTCACTAAAACCTTCATTAAAGTTATGAAGTATCTTATTATTGCTAATCATACAGTTCTTTCGCAACACAAAATGTGAGCTTTAAATTTAATGACAAATATGACATAAAAACACAACTGAAATTTTAGCACATTTTATTTATGAAAATACACAAAATTAGAATAGGTAAAAAAATTACAATATCTTTCGATTCAATCCGTTGTTTCATACAACACTACCGCTGCAGAAATTGATCTAGCCGGCATCCTTATTCAGGTCATGGACTTGAAGCTAGCGCGCGCGAACAATTCGAGCAAACTACAATTGTCCCTTTTGTTTCTTTTAGCTGATGACTGTAGCCATGAATGCACATGAATGTAACTTCCCTAAAATATTCTATTCATGAGCTATCGAACTGCTTGAACGCCTTCACCGCGCCTGCGGGGACGCATTTTTCCAAGCAGCATGGGCATAAAGTTGTTCGACAGTTACAAGGTGACTAGTATGCTACTATAGTGACCATTGTTTTTCGATTGCCTTGAAGTCCAAAAATATTTGCAATATACATGTGCAACATTCTTTTTCATTTACTTCTCATTGTCACGGCCGCACTTTGCCTCTGCTACGGCCGCAGGTTGCGCACCTCTGGTCTAAATGTATGGACCTAATAAAATTTGTGATATTTCCTTGCCGATTTTGCTACGTTTCTGAGAGCTGAACATTTCTCTAGGCTGAACAAATTTCGTGATCCCATAGGTGTTCAGCTTAAGGAGGTTTTGCTGTATGTCATTTAGGAAGTACATAGCAAGAGGCAATTGAGCGTCACGCAAACGTTGATGTCAAATGATGAAAATTCTTAAGTACGATTAGCAACATTTGTTGCAGTTTCAGTCACGCATTTATATTATGTATTGCTCTTAGGTATGTACCAACACATGAAAATGTAATGAAGTATTTATATAGCAGCACGGCTAGCATTCTCTCAGTGAAATTTATAGCAATCAAACTTTTTAAGGTCAAGCTTGATAAATTGCAGAAATAGTTCAATGGTCCGTTCAATGGTGATGGCATTCAAAGTTTGTCAACTAAAAATTGTGCACTTTATGACTTCCTCTCTGAAGAAGAATGAGTGAACTTATAGCATCATCAAGAATCAAACATGGCCTTCGGGATTGCTCAGTGATAAAAGAGAATTCAATCAATACACAAGACAGAAATGTTGAAATATTGCTGTTGTTACCACCAAGCAAAATTCCGCACAGGGTATCAACACCATGGACAGTGGCAGATTACAGTAAGCGCTCAATTAAGATGGAATTCGTTGATGGACCCTATTAGCCTACAAGAAGAAAACAAGCCTCCAATCCAAGCTCCCATTTCGCAAAATTTTGAAACAATATTTTTATGTGCTTATGGCAACATACCTTTTCCGTTGAACACCAGCACTTCAAACTATGTATATGTGATAGTTAGTCATCAAAGAATTCATGAAAATTTCCGCTTGATATTTTTTCTTATAATACACTGAGATCATTGGAAGACCAGAGATATCTGCACGAAACTATGCGTTATAGACCAATGTTGTGAAATAGCCTTTTTTAAACGCCAGCTTCCCATCACGTGATCTATGATCGGCCCCTAATTCTCATATGTACATCCATGATCAGATATCTTTTCTTTTTTAATCATCCCCATCCACAGAAATTAACAGTACCTTAGAAAGTATTATATTATCTACTTCTATGTTCCTGTCCAACCAAATCATTAGAAAGCTAGGGGTCTCTCAATACCTCCGTCCAGATTAGATTCAGTAACCATTGAAAGCGTCGTTAGTCTGACTCGAACCCCGGACCTTCTGCACGTTCGTACAGAAGCGCAGCACTCAGGCACCTGAGCTATCCTACCATCTGTGAACAAAAGCACTTTGCAAGACCTTCATGACTCAACAGTCTACGGAGTCATCTCATTCCTATCTCCTGTTCTCTTACGCTTCTCCGGTCATTTCAACGGAAATGTTCAATGAACTCTAAATTTTCGTACACTGTTTCTCTCTTATCTCATCGCTGCATTCTTTTCACTTCCGCCTAATTTCAGCCATGTTTTCATCCGAGACAATGGATTGCTGCTTGTGGTCAATTCCGTAGGGAGAAAGAAGCATCCCCATGTCCTCATTTGTACAAGGTTGAGACGCAATTTCACTCTCATGTCGATTGCCTGTGTTCTGGAGGCAATCTAGCGTGACTCCTGAAGTGAGGAACAAGGATTAGGAAACGGAAAGTTTGTTGATAATCGGTTAATGGATTAGCTTGTTATCACCTCCTCAGGCAAAGTATCGGAACATGATGGGAATTTCTCAGCATTTCTCATCAAAGTACTTTACAAGCTCATCAGTGCAAGGAATTAGAGGAAATGACGAAGAATTCGATGATATCTCTCAACCTGAGACCAAAAACTGCACTAGTTTGATCGTTTCTAAGAATAATGACTGGAATGATAGAAAATGATAAATTTAACTTCACTTTGATGAAGATGATGACTTGTTTGTTATTTTGCATGAATCACGAACAGTTATTATTTTGTCGAATCGATAGCAGACGAGTCTCAATAATCCAGTCTTTGTCTGGGAGTGAAACCTGTTGCAGGCTACGGTTTTTTGGTCGTTGAGACTTCCACCCAGGGATTGTAAAAAATCAATTGGTTAATAATTAATTGCAATTTAATTGGATCAATTAATTGATTGATAATTTGTATCCAATTATTAATTGATTGAATCATTATAATTAATTGCAATTACCTTCAACATTTGTACATTCAAACTCCATCTAGGTCTACACACACTCCTTTGAGATCAACTTCCATTTAACAATTGAAAATCGCAGGCGTGCAGATTGCATACACGCATGTCATACTCGTGTGAATTTTTAGTCTGCGGTGAGGGATGATTGATGACTAGTACAGGTTGCTTCTATTGTATGAATACAACAATTATTTAAATTCACCTCATTTCGCATTTTTCACTTGAGAACATAGTTGAGATATTCTTAATAGATCTTAGTACCTGTAATTTGAGTCTTTAATCTAGTCTGATTTCAGAGATAATTTGTAGAAAGTCTAGGGAATATCCGTCGATAAAATGTTCCTTTCTATAATTTTCATACAAGTTTGAAAGCGCGAGGTGGGGAGATAACCCATAAGTGCCGGAAATCCTCCGAAAAAGTTTTTGCCAACATGGCTGTATCTATTTTGATTGTAAAGACAGTTCTGTGCGCACATAGATGCAAGTGTCTACCTATGTTACGTCAGGTTCATTTCAATCAATATAGCTTGATGAATTGCATCTCAGTGAGCAAGCTACATATTTTTCAAATGTGAATTTAGTCAGTTGGGTGATTGAGCCTAGAATTCAATCGTGATAAAGAGTTTAAACAAACTAGAGATGCTCAAGCAATTTACAGAAGAAAGAAATAAACCAAATGCACAAAATTCAGGTCAAACTAACTCTGACAAAGGAGTCATCATGGGACTATTACTTATTCATAGAAAGTTAACGACGGGTGATGGCAGGGATGTCTATGAATAATATGATAAAGAACTCGGGATCCACAACTCCCAAAGAGTGGAGAGTTATATATCATATTGTTCATAGACATCCCTGCTTATGGGTATGACTTCCAAGATATTTAGAGAGTAATCATCAGTAGCCGTGTCAAAATTAGAAAAATTATCAAATATTGCAATGACAAGTGCATTCTGGACGATCACGGATGGCAGAGCTTCTTGTTTGATGTTCCCTTGATTTATCTCCTAAGTAGTGGATGGTCTTGCCAATGAAAGAAAATTGCGGATCATCATTTTTATAACGTCCAATTAAATCCATCGAGAGAGGCATGTAGTTCTATTCAATACAATTACAATGTAGTTTCTGCTGACACTAAAGGTGGTCTCCGTGGCACAGTGGTTAAGTGCTTGGCCTAGCAATCTGTTGGTGCAGAGGTCGAACCCCGAGAGTGTCATTGGAAGTCGGCAGGACGGGCATCCGGTTTCCGTGACACAGTGAATAAGTGCTTGGCCTAGCTATATGTTGGTGTAGAGGTCGAACCCCGAGAGTGTCATTGCAAGCCGGCAGGGAGGGCACAAAGGTCTCCGTGGCACAGTGGTGAAGTGCTTGGCCTAGCGATCTGTTGGTGTAGAGGTCGAACTCCGAGAGTGTCATTGGAAGTTGGCAGGAAGGGCATCCGGTCTCTGTGGCACAGTGGTTAAGTGCATGGCCTAGCGATCTGTTGGTGTAGAGGTCGAACTCCGAGAGTGTCATTGGAAGTTGGCAGGAAGGGCATCCGGTCTCCGTGGCACAGTGAATAACTCCTTGTCCTAGCAATCTATTAGTCCAGAGGTCGAACCGCGGGAGTGCCATCCGAACTTCAAGTACCACAACGCTCCAGAGAAGCTTGACTATGTCAGCACCGCTCAAGCGCCCAGTATGCGGGAGTAATGATGTTAAAGCTTCATCATAACTGACATTACAACGTCGGTGACATCCGCTGATTAATGCAGAGATCCGCAGAAATTAGATCTACATTGGACTAGATTGCAACGGATATTGTAATCTAGTTTATTTTCTCAATTTTTCATATGTTGAGTAAAACATGGATTGAATTTAGACTTCAGGAGTGAACTACGCCTGTGTCATTCAAAGGCCGATTTGATTAGTTTCAATTTATTTGATTTACTGAAAGGTTATCAGACACTCACCTTCCAGATATTTCATGTTGGTCAACTGATTTATCTTTTTTTAGACTTGCCTTTATCGGAAATGAGATAGGAAAAGCTACTCACGAGTTATTAGTCAGCTCACTTTGCAATATCAGTCAATCATTCATGCGAATGTCCGACACTGATTTGAGAGTTAGAGAGATCACTTTGATAAATTGATAACCACCATTCACCTTGCAATGGAAATAGGCAGATAGTACTCAGAATTTTGAAGTTACTGGCAACTTTCCTGAGCATTATTAGTCGTTAAGTCACGGAAGGCCATGATGTCTAAGTCAGATCTCACCTAAGTGGTCAGAGATCAAAAAAGATGGTTAGTTAACTCTGAGACCGTCATGAATGGACCTTCTATTACACTAAGTCTGTGGTGGGCAACAAGTTGGGATAGCGGGTCGCCAATTTTCAAAGGCAGTATGCCTATTAGACTTCAAATTCATTTTTGCGTGCTTTCAAGTGTTCATAAAGGCTGCTGTACCGTATACGTGGATATATGTGGTGGTCGCATTACATAACAAAATTCTGCATGTAAATGTATATAGCAGTTTATATTTCACAGTGCTATAATCTCTATGATTATTGCTTCCATAATATAGTTTATGCTATCCAAAGTGTGCATAAATTTCAAAGAGTGCAATAAACAGTCTTTATTGCACTCCTTCATTGAAATACATTAGCACATAGAAAGTTTTACATCCTCTAAAACGGTGAATTGCACATAGAAATCTCAAGAAATGCCGCTGATATCTACAATTCCATAGCAATAGAGTTGGATTTTTGACAGCTATAAAATTTGGATGGTCATAGATTCTGCGGATTCTGTGAAATATAAAGTTACTTACAGAACTCGTGCAAAGATATCCAGCTTAATTGCATTTTTCTCGATCAACAAACTATGGCCTCGCCCTTCGGGCTCGTGCATAGACATGTTGATCTCAAAAAATGCAATAAAGCTGGATACTTTGCACTTGTTGTGTAAATAACTAATTGTACCAAGGTTAGGGAAAAACTTGAAAGTTTGAAACTCCCAAGTTTCAATAGATGAATAGAATCAAGAAAACGAAGTGCATTCTCTGTATTTTGTGCTGATATAAAGATTCTTCTATAGACCAAAACTTCTGTTGGGCCCATGAAAAATGTGGTATTAGAGGGAAAAGATTTTTATTGCAATAGCTGTCCTTAGTAGCCTCAGTACATGAATGACATTAAAAGCTTTCCTGTTAATCTAACCTACGCTAATGTACTGGCTAATTGAAGATCTTTGATTTAATTATGATTGAATTGCACATTGCTCACAACAGAATTTTTGTCTTCATTTTATCATTCAGAAATATGAACAGACTTAATAATTATTACAGCTATGTAGTGAGTGCATGGTTAAACATATTTAGAAATCGAAATTGGAATGAATTCATTTTTGGATAACTGTTGGCTATCGCAGAAAGTTTAGGGGTGCGAAGATAACTGCGAAGATTTGAAACACATGAGATATATAAAAATTCAACATGCACAAATGCAACAGAATGCATGTAAGCCTACAGAAAATAGGATACAATATGTACGAACTTCCAATGTGCGGTATTGTCAAGCCCAAAATGAAATAGCTAATAATCACTACATTTTTGAAATTGTATGTGAATTGAGTGGTATTTTGATAAAAAATCAGAACTTCATGCTCTTATCATGTAGTTCTCCTAAGATTCAAATCAAAATGTGAAGTTTTGTTACTTGATTTGTGTATATGCAGCATAAATAGAAGACCCAAGTTTTGTATCACTTACCCAAAACCCAAGGTCCAACCTTGAGTGTACGCAACTAATTTGTGTATTATTTAGGAATGAAATTTACATTCTACAATTCCTGTGAGTATTGAAGAGCGAATAGGCCTATAACAAATCATAGAAACTTTTCTTTTCTGTAAATAAACGGCAATTTGACTTTTTGGTGATATGACTGACATAACATTATTTCATTGAGAAGCAGCGGTCTGTAAGTGCAGTGAAACTATTCACCTGAAAGCCGTGTAAGCTAAAATCGATTGTGCTACATTGATCATGCTACATGTACCTACATGTACATCTGTCAACAAACATAAATGGCTTTCAAAAAACTCCAGAAACGTCAGTTGTGTGATAATGCCAATCAAGTGCAATATATCGGTGTATTGAATACAGTTGAAATTCAGCAAGAATATTTGAAAAGAATGTTGGCTTATCGCAGTCATACGGTCGGAATCTTTCGTACACATCCTAGGTCTACTTATTACAGTCTATTTATAGATTCATTGAAGCGTGGTTTATCACGTAGTGAAGCATGCTCGACAGGGCATCGAATACCATGTGACTTGGCACAAACTCGCACAGATGATGTCAATTTTGCGCTCATACGAGAAGATATTCATTTCGAAATGAGCATTTGGATGATTCGAATGTGAATTTTTGTGTCATTATATTGTTCATTTAGTTATTAATCAATGGTCTTGCAAATTCTGAAGAGGATCCCTCGCCCTTAGAAGCACCTCCCAAAGGTCGAAGTCGGAGTGAGTCATTTTCACATCACGGATTCAAATAATGTCTTCGGGCCACTTTAGATATGAGAAGCGGTGGCGGGACACTCAATGTGTCCCGGCGGGGCAAACGTTGCCCAACATTGCGTCTGCAGGCATGGGTTTTTAATCTAAAAATCCGGAATTGTCAAATTCATAATTTTGACATGAATTTGATCGACGTTTCCTGTTGTTTAGATGCTTGTAAAGCTGAGTCAAGGGAGAAGCAATACAAATCACAAAAATCATGACATTTACTTCTAATGACCTAAAGATTTGTCGCACGAATGTTTATACAGACGTTTTCATTACTTTTCTGAAAGTGTATGGCATTCGTATCATGTTTTAGCTTTAAATGATAGTATTTAATGTAGATTGTAAACATGATCAGAAGAGCAGACATTAAATTAGTACAAACTAGCAGAAAAGTGATGCAAAAGTATCTATCAGTCAAATAGTTCAGGATGGAAGAAATGGGATTTTGGTGAAAAAACAGAAAATAACAATTAATTTTCCATGTTTTTTCGTATTTTGGTAATTATATTCATTTTGTGAATTTCCCTACAAAGCTTGATTGATTGAAAGTCGTTTGTAAAAGAAGTTTGCAGTAATTTCTCTCATAGTGCCCGTCGACAAAAATGTTGAAAAAATACGAGAAATATTTGCATCAAAACTGTTGTTTTTTATTCCTTTCAAAAATATACGAGTTTTCGTGCAACGCATGTTTGAAAAGGAAAAACAGCAGTTCAAATAACTTGTTTGTTTTGCTTAATTATATGCGTTCTGACTAAAACATAATCAAAATCCTGTTCACGTTTAGATCATGATTTCTGTAGCTGTTGCATGCTACCTACAGGATGCGAATGTATGCCTCCATTTCAATATTTCCTGAAACGCTGAGATTTTGGAAATGTGATAATTGAATGGTGAAGTGGGATTTTAAGTCGTCAGTTGTCAATAATTAATGATAATTTCCACAATTACTGACGCACGCGTGGAATACGTGATGACTATATTTTTATCGAGCATATGCGCCATAATATGTTCACAAACTTACTGAAGAAACTAGCTTCCTTTGGAAATTTCTTTTTTATCTTGAAGCAAATAAATTTGCCCGTGAATTTCTGAACTCTGTAAAGATATTGTTTATTTGTTTATTCATTTTCTTTGTTTGAAGGAAAAGTTGTAGAAAAGATATTTGATTCGAAGCATCATGAAATGGAAAACTCCATAGACAGTCAGACCAACAATCACAGAGATCAAAGTAACCGCATTATTTTCTTTCAAAATAGAATTTGAAATTAAATCTTTCAAATACTAAAGAATATGTTTCACCAGTAATAATTTTCTACGAAAAACCTATATCTTTCAATTTTTCAGATTTCGAATAGATAACGATGACAATATTTGACAACCAGATCTGATCCTCTGACAACTAAAATGTTCACATGTTGTATGATTTCGTCGGGTATGATTAATCGGGCACATCTTTCTATTGAATATTTACCAAACTGGGCAGGAAACAAGTCAACTTGCGTCTCTATGCTTTCAAACATTGACTGCTGTAATAAGATAACATACAGACGTAGGTCATTAAACTCACATATCTATGGTAGTACAAGTCAATGGGGGTATCTATGAACCCAAGTAGATATTGCATTTGAAGTTCTCATTCATATGGGAGCGGCAGTTTCAATGAAAGCTGACAATAATCTCAAAAATTGAAATCTTCAAAGGCTTCTCCTGAAAAGTTGTAAAAGTCGACTTACGTCAGCCTGTTATCCTGCCGACGAAATATCGGAAAGGCTTGTGGTGAATTGTAGAAAAATATGTTCGAAGAAATGTATTTTCACCTTTTTTAGGAACTTGCTGTGAAATAAATGATATGGAAAACGAAGCATGATAAGCAGGCTGTATATTTCTGACATGAAAGCTGCATATTTTCATCAGTACATATTTTCCATTCCTAGATTTCCTGATAAATGTTGAAATGACATTTTTGATACGAACACCTTGTGCTAAGTTTACATTCTGAAATTGGAGGCCGTATGCTTATAACTAGACAGCGACAATTTAGATGAATCACCAAAAATAAAATGTTTACCTAAATTCCGTATATTTTATAAAAACACCTGAAAATCACCTAAATATTGTCATTTCGACAAAAACTTGCTATTTGATTGACTCATCTAGTCAAATTTGAAAACATTGAGAAAATCGTGGTAGCGAATTACTTTTATAATCGGAATAATGAAGACATTGATGATTGATTCTGGGCAGTGACACATGTTTCTGGTCATATTGTCTCATACTTTTATATACATTTACAGAGTTTATTTTGCATTTGAAATACGAGTAATTTTGATCTGTTTGATGCATACACTATTGTACAATTCAATTGTCAATACACAATTTGAAACATAAACAGGCCTACTTAGTTGTTGATGTTTGATCTGTGTAGTTGTTGCAGCTTGAAATAAAATCGTTCCGAATCGCGATTAGATCAGGACTTACTTGTCTTTTTATTTTCTCTAATACTTTTCTTTTTGAAAATTATACGTAGATTATTGTCGAGGTATTGGTTCAGAAATTAGTTACCGAAAAAAGCACATTTCATGAACATAAACAAAAAATACCATTGCTATCAATGAATCTAGATATTTTAATGGATTTTTGATTCACCTAAATAAACAACCTAAATTTGTAAAATTATTCACTTGAAAAAAACCTAAAATGACAAAAATTTTCACCTCAGATGTCGCAGGCCTCCCAGCGTCATAAAATTCCTGATTTTCAAAAGAGGTCATAAAAAGTAAAAAAATATAGCACCTGTCATAGAAAGTCCATTTCGATCTGAGCTTTACTTTTCTGCATGTCATTTACAGAATCAAATTATAGGCTATTATCTATTTTATTGTGAAAAAACATTTTGAAATGTTTTCATTATTGAAAGGAAGAGTACCCAAAGTCCTATTGTAAAACAACTGTCCATGATAATCAGTCAAACATGTACCAGGCAGACGCCCTTCGTCAGTGACAATGAATGATCCGTGTCAAAGGCTATCTTTAGTGGACTCAGGTTTATTGTTTAGCCTTCAGTGCTTTATGGCATGTTCCACTTTGTGAAAGATAGGTGTTCTTCCATTGATATGCGGTGAAATTCTGTTACGATTGTTGAACGTTTGCTGTGGATTATTTTGTTAAAATTGTTGTTAGAGTTTTGCTCCGATCTTTATCAGAAACGCGTGCCTGCCTGACATTGATAAGTCATCATCCATCAAGTTAATGATTATTTTGTTACATTTTCAAAATTTCTATGCAACTACTGGTCAGAAAGTGTTGTTTTTTATATGATTTTTTAACATGTTACCGATTGGATATGGAAGAATATAATTTTTCCCTTAAATTGTTAGTTTTTAGAGTGTCATAATATGATACGAGTCAAGTAGATTATGACCCATGTGTATTTTTGCAGGAATATATATGTATATATATACAGGGTGGCGGAAAGTTAATACCTATTTTGAATTGTCTCTAATTCGCTAAGTGCAGCTCAGGTTTGCATTATATTCAAGCATGATGTGTATCAAGCCTTGCCATTTTTCTCTTCAAAGTCTTACAGTTAGATTATTGGTACTTTTGGATTTCTATGATTGAAAAGTTAGCAGTTTTTATCAGATTTTGAAAAACTCAATTGATATAGTAGCACAGATTTTTAAAGATAAAGCTTTAAATTTGTCTTTACTTGAGAGACCTAATTTGAAAATTTTTTAAGATGCAAGAATTTTGCTACATGAAAATGCACAAATCTAATTTTTTATGCGTTCCAATAAACTGAAAAAAGTCAATTTCCTAATTAAAACATTTAATGCGAAAAATAGTAAGATACTAAAACTCAATATGAACACCCAATCGCTCTACTAGGGTGCGAAGTCGATCAGGCATGATGTTCCCTGACTGCCTGAGAAACTCCAGAGGCACAAAAGATGAAACAATCTGAATTTTGTTCTCATGCTCAGGTAGTGTCCCTGTCTTTGAACGATAAGCTTCATCCCTTGCCCATCCCCAACATAAGAAGGCGCATGAACTCACATATGGACTTGTGATCGGCCATTAATGAGGGAGGGCCTCGGCGACCTAACGAGCGCCCTGAGAACTGCCCATCAAGCCACTCCCTTACCAGGTAGGCGAGGACCGTCTTGCATAAAAATCAGGTCATTGATATTTTCAATGTGCTAATGACCGGCCACACTTTCTCCTGTAGCCTCTGTGAATTCATCGCTTCACATTGGAGGAAAGGACCCACGATGGTATCTGCCATCATACCACACCAGACAGTCACACTCGGTTATGATTGATATTTCTCTGCACGAATCGTAGGGTCGTTTTCTGCCCAGTATTGGCGGTTGTGACGAATGACGAAGCCACCAACATGAAACACTGATTCGTCGCTCCACAAAATGTGAAAAAAAATTTGATTTCTTTCATGCCAATTGAGCATTCGTGCTCTATAATCAATAGGAGTGTCATAGTCCGCCTATACGATTATGACTGACGATAATGGATCAAAATTTACGCCTCTCAAGTAAAGACAAATTTAAAACTTTATCTTTAGAAATCTGTGCTACTATATCAATTGAGTTTTTCAAAATCTGATAAAAACTTTTTGATCATAGAAATCTGAAAGTATTAAGAATCTAACTATAAAATTTTGAAGAGAAAAATGGCAAGGCTTGATACAAATCAATAATATAATCGCTTGAATATAATGCGAACCTGAAATGTACTTAACGTATTAGAGACAATTTAAAATAGGTATTAACTTTCCGCCCACCCTGCGTTAAACGTCCATGTACCTTTCCGTATGGTCATGACATTTTCTAAAATTGGTCATGAAATCATAAAATTTTTGATCCGGAATCGCTGGGAAGCCTGATGTCGATGTCCACTCATTACCAATTCTGTCAACTTTAAAGCAGGTGCAATAATTGAACGCTTTATTTTCAGCCTCAGTCCAACGAGCAAAGCAGATGAGCGGAGAAGGAACATCGCGACATGAAAGCAAAAGAGAGAAGAAATTGGGTCATCGAAGAGTCGATGACGAAGGGACAGTCACATACAAAAAGGTGAGTACAGTCATTTCACTCTCCTTGTGAAATTAGGTCAGATTTCCAGCCGACTTTGATGAACAGAATTCTCTCTCACAGATTTCCTCTGCGTTGTAAAGTGTCGTTAAGTAGCGAGCCAGTCTGAGGTTGGAATTGAGGGTTCTCATGGGATTTCATCCTCACAGCGTAGTGAGGTATTAGCTAAGAGAAAGGGAAGAGTATTGAGAATGCAGTGAGTTCATCGAAGACTCGGGTGAACTCTTAAGAATTCCGCCGTTCTTTCTATAACAGGGCTTCGCTCCGACATCCTTTGCTGTCCGTTCGTTAATCCCAGGTCTGACGATCAGAAATAAACAACAACAGTTTTAAGCAAAGGCAGTTCTAAGGAAGATGAATTTACTTATTAAGGAAGAAGAAGCTTTCGACTGTTGTATTGATGAAGTTTTATTTGTGTACAAAACTAACAGCACGTTGGAGAGAGAACTTTTTTTATCGGAGTGCGTACACGTTGTTTGGGTGATGGATGGAAGCAGGGGCCCAAAGATCACTACGGTGTCGCCAGAAACTGAGTTGGTGTACCAAAAGTGTCCTTCTCTCCGGTATTGAACCTCATTTATTTTTGATAATGCTCCATAGCTCATTCTATGGCTAGCGTTGAGTCTCTTTCAAGATATCTTCAAAATGCATTGGGAGGTAGTTTAGGAGCGCTTTTTCTCATTGCATTCGTTGCTTCGTCGCTTTCAAGGCGATTTCGGCCCCATTAATGATCAACACACTTGTCAAAAACCGTCAAAATCAAATCCGGTTATGTATTAACATGTGCTATGGTAATCCTATTGTTTTCAATCGGAGATTCTGAGCGGGTATTTCTCCTAGGAGAAATACCTCATAGACATGAAGAAACATGTTTTTGCCATATATTTGTAATAACATCGAAAATATAAAAAATCTAAGAATACAGATAACTATGTAGCAAAAGTCGGCATCAGTTGATTTGCATATTCTACATTGATGTCGGAAAACCTTAATGTATGAAATAAGTGTTTAAAAAATGAAAAAAATAATATATGAAAATAATAATTGTCATCTGAGCATATTGTTGACATGAATTCACGTGTAACCTTTTCTATAGTGTGCACTCCCATAGGAGAAGACTTGTACCAGACATCAGATTTGATTTGGCTGCTGGGTAATGAGCCTAGGTAGAACGCTGTGCATCCTTTTCTACCACCAGTTTCTGGACGATGCCGCGTATTCCTTGTATAGAAACACCACGCATCTTGTCGGATCATCTTGGTTTTGATAAGCTCGTGTGTGCTTCTGTTCCATTCTGGTACAATTCAGTCCGAAGCGTTTTTTCTTCGACATGTTTTCGGTGTATTCAAGGTATTCTCTTCCGGCGTCAACTTTAAGTTTTGTTTGTGCATTTTCTCCTTACTGTAAGTCTCGATGCTCTTGGCAAGCTCTTAGGCTAAAATGCAAGCCAATGTGGTATACTGGCGTCTTCACCAATTTGTCGTGCTCAGAGATTCCGAAGGCACCAATTTCCCATAATTCAGCTTCCTCTTCTTTCAAAATAGCGTTCGCCCGTTTGGATGGCCGCATGCCATGGACTTCTTCATTTGAGCGTCTAAACTATCTCTGCTATTTTGAAAATCACTGTCCTTGAAAAAAGAAAACTGCCAGTCTCTTTGGGTTCTGAAATAATACTGAACCATTGTTGCCATTGTTTTTGGGGTTTCTGGTGGATAGTGGTTACCATCTACCTTTCGAACTTCAGCAAAAAAGTAACGTAAACGGGACAACAAAACTGCGTTGACCAAAACGGATACGACTAAATCGGAACTGCGACGTTTTGGTATAGATCCCGTGCAAGTATTAACATCATATTATCATACAATTCCCAAAAGAAAGCAGCAACTGAGCTTGCTTTGATTTTCAAATAACTGTGCGTGAGTGGGTCTTCCTTATTTCTTCAAATGTCATGCCAAGTGTCATTTTTCTCACTGAACGAGCCAACCCAGTTACATACAGCCACTGAATTAGGCAGGTCGTCTCTTCTTCTGTTTGACTAGAAAGGAAACATTGGAGCATGTAACGTTAATGAAATGGCACAATCTGCTGACTAAATACCATAGCAATCGACAATGAGCAGCCTGTTCAACATTAAACACGCCAAATTGTGAGAAGTCTCAGTGACTGTTATCAACCGGATCACACAGCAAAGAGACACAGACGATGTCAAGTTCTACAAAGAAGTTTGTGAACGTTTTTCGTGCAACTGCTAACTTTTTTTAAAATGATCGGAGGGACCAATATCATCGAGAAAACTTTTGCGCAATGATCTGAATTCTTCGAATCTGAAGGAGTCGTGGCGATCGGAGCATTTTGAAGGAATTCACAGCAATCCGCAAGCGACGATCGACTATGTTCCTCTGAAGGAATTGTGGCAATCGGAGCATTTTGAAGGAATTCACAGCAATCCGCAAGCGACGATCGACTATTTTTCCTATTTCTGCAAGGTATTAGACATTTCTTTTTGCCCACTTAGCAAGTTCCTGCATGTGCCATCTGTTTGAATCAGTTTGCACTTCTATCAAAGTGACACACTCAAACAATCTAATTCTGTGCATACAGCAGAAAGTAAACATTTTGTGAGGAATTGATAGAAGAGATAACTAGACACAAATCCTTCTTTACGGATGTATAGATTTCCGTTTTATAGATTGATAAAAGATTTGCCGAATATCTCACATACTAAATGCGGACTGTCTTTCCATTCCATGTCTGAAGCCTCGCTGATTTTTAACTCGGCAGGATAAAGAAATGTCATGAAACGTTGAGAAGTGCATCAAAATGCATATTCTCTACTGAAGAAGACGTGCGCGAGCTTATCCGGTGTTTCTAATGTCTGATAATCATCATTTTCTGATGTTCTTTGAATAAAGCGTATCTCATCCCTCTGTGCTATGCAGTCACATCGATAATGACCTGTGTAGGATAAATCCAGTGAAAACTCAAATTTTATGTTTTGTACAGTTGAAGACAGCAGTCGTGAAGACAATTCCGGTTTTGTTTTCAGATTAAATAAGTTACAAATACATTTACAGATAAGTTGTAATCAAGGTTGGGCCAAGATTGGACCCAAGAGTGACTATTTCTCTAATGAAGTGGAACAATAATTTCCAGAACATGTTTGGACTTTTGATTGAAATTAAAATTGCATGAAGATATTTTGAACCATACCATGTTGTACATATTGCTATCCCATCAATATGTATCTAATGTTCATATTAATTAATATTTATTACATGAATTTGTTATTGCGGTATTGAAGCCATATCAATATTCATCTAAAAGTTTTAATTATCGGCATAGGTTGTCTCTGGGCTTAATATCATCAACCCTGTTTACGTCTAAAGCGTATAAAACAGTTTCCTAATTAGAACAACATGCATGACCAAGCTACGGGCGCATCAGTCCTGCGGCAGGTGCAGTAAAAAATTTTCTTTTGCAGTAATGTTATAGACAATTTCATGCTTCTCTTTGTTTGATCATAAGCCTATTTAGTGTTGCTCTGTAGGCCTCGCAATCTCTCGTTCATGCTAATAAAGTATTCATAGATACAGTGCATTCTTGTCTTGTAATTACCTGTAATCAATTTTTGGCTTATATGTGTACAGTATATGTAATTTTGTCGGTTATTCAACTATACTTAAGGTGTAATGAAATCATAATATGAATTGCTTGCATCACTGACTTAATCAATGTATTCAACATATGATTAAACTATCTCTGACTCCAGCAATGAACTTAAATGATTAATGCTGCTGCAAAACACTACAAAAAAGACTACAAGCTTACGCGATGAATAGTTATTTCAATGTGTCTTGATTCCTAAACATAAATCCTATCGACAGCCTCGCATAAGATGAAAATAGCATAAATGTAGATATAGCGATATTTTTACTAACTGTAAGAAGCAATCATCAAATAATGTCACTGCATTAAAGGTTACCGATATCTTTCTATTTCTAATGCATGTAGCCTAGTAGTAGAATAAACAATATAGGCCGAAGTTTTTGACTTTCAAGGCAAGAGGCTATATGAAGCAAGTTATCTACCGATTGTTATAGGCTACCAATTTAACAGCATAAGCGTTATACAGGTATTGGTTTAATGCGTTGTATTTTTTCATGAATTATTTGTTTCATTTCACGCAAAATGATATATACAAAATTCTGATTAACACAATATGCATTACATCTAGGTTAATGGATTAGATTCACAAGGAAGCCATAGGTAATCAAAGCACAGTTTAAAAAGTTAATTAAACCAGCTATCAGATAGACATTTACGGTAGGTCTATATCAAAGTTGATGATAGCACAGTTGTATCATAGAAAGACCAATCGTGTGGTTGAAGCTTACATGTAGATGACTTGCTATGACATGATGTGGTCATATACTTCGGCAGAATTTTCCAAGAAAACTGCAAATGATCATTCATGGTCAATTTCTTTACTCTTGGGTACCCCCCAAGACTACCCAAAGCCCAAGACCCAACCTTGTTGTAATATATCGGCGTGGTCTCCGTGACACAGTGGTTAAGTGCTTGGCCTGGCGATCTTTTGGTCCAGAGGTCGAGCCCCGAAAGTGTCATTGGAAACTAAAAGCTCACAAGGCTCCAGAGAAGTCTGACTGTGCTAGCACCGTCCAAGACTCCAGTAAAGGGTAGCATTGACGTTGAAACCTCTTTTGTCCGACTCTCTTACCTGGGGAAGAGATGAACGAAAGCTAGTAAAGGGAAAACGTTGAAAAAGACAAGCAATAAGTCACAAATGAGATCAATGATTAAAGTGTGACTACGTCAGCACCTTCCAAGCAAAGGAGAGCAAAGGTTTACAAGATCTTAGTTCGCATGAATTTCAAAATTTCTAAAAAGTCTATGGCAATAATCATTCTACTAGATTGATATTTTGATGTAGAAATCTCAATAAATTTTGAAAATTCGGTGTTGTTGTGACGGTTCGCCAGACAGTATCTTCTCCTTGCGACAGTTCGAGAGAAGGTGGACGATTTGTAGTACAGTGAAACTTGGCACCCAAAGGAACTGCGCCAAAAGTGCCAATTTAGAGAGGTTGCTTAAAAAGCGGGTACTAAGTTATTATTTATTGTTTTATTATTTATTATTATATTTCTTCTCATTCTTCACTGCATTTCGAAATGCTGTAGAAATCGGATCATGTGAAAACTCCAAAAAAATAGCAAATATGACTCTCCTAATATGTAAATCAATTTTTTATGTTGACCAATGTACTAGCTGTCCCAGATGTCTCTACGAATTTCATTTTTATTTTACGAGAAAACTAATAATGATACAGACATGAATCAAGTTTTATTTTGAAAAGCATACATGGGAGATTTGTTTGATATATGCCCGGCTGCTTAAATGGTTTATTTTTCTTTTTTTCATTGCGCCAAAGTTATCACTGTTTTTCGATAGATTCTGTAATAATAATGATTGTATTGTTATTCAATCGAGTGATGTGAGTGATGTTCTTCATTGATCAGCGCCTGAAATATCTAAGGTAATTTCTATCACACAACATTTGAAAGTTGTTTTCTACTTATTAGCTTATTATTCAGCTGTCGAGTCATTGTCCGATATCTTCATTTTGAAAAATCTCGACAAAATTTTCAAATGACTGTTCTTCTACTGGATTCACTCTGGTTCTTACTGTGCTCTGACGAGATGGATAACTCTGTACGCGCTCGGATTATTCGACTGTATTACTCATCTGGTGACTCTCCAACTGCTACCTTGCGTGCATATGAGAAGGAAACTGGTGAACGGCATCCTCCCTGTACTAAAGGCGGAATTCGAAATCTTGTCAAGAAATTTGAAACTTCTTCGACAATTCAAGACCTCCCCAAATCAAGGCGACATTCATTAAGTGGTGATCGTGTTTTGACGGTTTCTGGAGCAGTGGACGAACTTAAATCAAAGAACAATTTTGGAATCTGCTCTGTGCGCGAGGTTGCTGAAGCATCCGAGATTTCCAAAAGCTCTGCACAGAATAATGGAAACGATTTGCATTTGAAACCTTACCGTCCTCAATTTGTTCAAGAACTGTTTCCAGCTGATTTTCAGAAGCGCTTGGAATTTGTCGACTTAATGATCGAAAAGTTCGGAAGTGACTTTAGTGACATTCTGTTTACAGATGAAGCTCATTTTCATGTTTCCGGAGAAACGTCTTCGTTGACTGGTGCTGTTTGGGATGATAGCAATCCTCAAATTCGCATACCCAAACCTTTACACAGTTCAAGGTTGACGGCTTGGGTATGTCTCAACAGACGATATGTTATACCGCCTTATTTCTTCGATGGAAGTGTCACTTCTGCTTCGTATCTTGAAATGTTAGAGTCTCACTGCATTCCCTTCTAGAAATCAAAAAGAATTATGTCTGGGACAGTATTCCAACAAGATGGTGCGCCACCGCATATTAGAAAAAAGGTGAAATTGTTTTTGCAAAAGAATTTCAAAGATCGAGTCATAAGTCGTCACTTTGATTTCTACTGGCCAGCACGCTCTCCTGACATCACCCCCTTGGATTATTGGTTTTGGGGTCATGTCAAGAATCAGGTATACAAGAAAAAGATGACAAGTTTGGTTGAATTAAAAGGAAAGATTGCTGATGTGTGTTCGACAATTGATCAAGAGATGTTGGCAAGAGTTATCGATTCTTTGTCCGACAGACTTTACCAACTGAAATTGAACAAAGGTCATCAACTTACTTGAAACTGCTCGTAAGTGTTGAAATATAGTTTTATTCATGTTGGTATTGTTTGTTTTTTCATACAGGATATAATTTGAAAGGAAAAAACAATCATACTAAAAAATTATTATTAGAAAAACAATTATTATTAAAAAACAATGATAACTTTGGGAGAAATAAAAAGTTAAAAAAATAAACCATTTAAGCAGCCGGGCATATATCAAACAAATCTCCCATGTTTGCTGTTCAAAATAAAACTTGATTCATGTCTGTATCATTATTAGTTTTCTTGTAAAATAAAAATGAAATTCGTAGAGACATCTGGGACAGCCAGTACATGATATTTGAGCTATTTTTCTGTTTTAAAATTCCCTGTGAAATTCCCTGGCGTTTCTCAAGTTTTATTCCTTAGCAGACGATGCTTTTGTCACTATTTATCCGATGTCTTCTCTTTATTGGCAAACACAGAGGCCTTACTAAAACTGCAGGCAATACAGAACATAGCGCTCAGGATCGCCACAAGATGCACACGCGACACAAAATCCTCCCCATTGTTGAACACCTCACACTGCACGTAGAACAGCTTCTAAACAAAGCCAAATGTCAACACCATCCTCTCCGTTTCCTCACGCAACAATCACCGCCTCTCAGACAACTAAAACTCACTGACACGGCCATCCAACGCAACAACAAAACAGCTGCTCAAGCAAACAGACACTCACCACGTCGGAGCACGCCGAACGCACAGACAAAACAACAAGGTCATTAACGCATCCCCCACAGTTCACAATTCAGAACAAACACTCGACAGACGAACACGCAGAACACTGGCACAACTCCGCACCAACAAATCACCTTAAAAGAATACCTGCACAATATAAACCCCTCTATCCACTCTTCACCTCTTTGTCCCATTTTGTCTACACAAAACACCTCTTCTCCTGCATATACACACACAGCGCTCACACCATGAGACCTATGCGCTGCCCCCGTCATTCGCCGGACATCTGACGGTCCATAGCAGGGAGGGGTGGGTTGACACCACCACCGCCAACATACCCCTACGATAATCAAAGGGTTTGACACGTTTAGACCATTTATGTCTGCCGGTGGGAGCGTGCCACCTGCCCTCTCAAGGGAAAACATACGTCAAATGAAAACTTATTGACATTGTGTTCAGAAGGTAGGACTCGTTGTGGCATTGTCCTAGCTCAGCGATTCTTAACCTTATTGGCGGTACTGAACCTCACAAGTTTCACACATGCGCTCATTGAACCCTTCGTAGTTGGAAAAATAAAATGTTCTTTTTCTTCAAGTTCAAAATATAATGATTTGGCTATAATTGCTACTATATGCTGTATTAGTGCACAAACTGTACCATGTTTCACTTGCACACAAAATCATTGTGTTCACAGAACGAAACCAATAAAACATGAATTTCAATAAAAAACAAAGGCACAATGAATATTCACTGCAAATCAATATGATTGTTGCCGTTTAGAGACGATTTCCCAAATGTGCGGCTTCAACTTGGCAAGCGGTACTCTCATATCATTTTTACAACAAAGTCTGTTCCTTTTCTTCATTTTCACCATCATCGAAAAGGACTGCTCGCAAAGATATGTTTAAACAAACCGTATGAGCACAGAATTAGATTCATCTGCGCGCGCTTCGGTTTCCTAGAAAGGAAGAGTTATGTGTAACCTAAATATCGAGATGGCACATCACAGAATGAGACAACTTGCTCCTTCTCGAATGGATAATTCGTGTATCGCTTGCTATTGGAAATGGCGAACAATAAGCTGTCAGCAGAGGACACCAGAGCCAGTGAGAGATGCGTGCGTGCTGTGATATCACTTCGCACACACCAAAACACACATCCCTGTCTGAGTAACATGTGTATGCACTATACAGTGAGAAATGCCGAGGAGAGGATGTGAAAACATCAAGTGAACTAATTTTCGTACGCCTGCTACTTTTTTAATAATGATCGGAAGGGTCAACATTATGGAGAAAACTTGTGCGCAATGATCTGAAATCTTCGAATCTGAAGGAATTGTGGCAATCGAAGCACTTTGCTTGAACTCACATTAATCCGCAAGCGACGCACGACTTTTTTCCTATCTCTGTAAGGTATTAGGAATTCCTTTCTGCCCACTTAATAGGTTCCTCGATGTGCCGTCAATTTCATATTAATCACACTTCTACCAAACCGAAGCAGATAAACAAGATATTTAATTCTGTGGGTATGAGTATCTCGAGGGCTTTCTTAGCAATAAGAAGATGCGTTACGATTTGAACAAGATCTCCTGTATTAGACAAGAATGAGGGCCTATTTCACTGAAAATTGCAGAGATGATAGTACTGAGGATGGCAAACAAGATATAATTTTTGGGAAGAAATAGCGCAGCCATATTCCATAATTCTCAAGTGCCACTTACCAACACTGGAGATATGAAGACTAGTAACGACGTTTGGGTAGCGTATCGCTTCTAGTTACTTCTTTATATTTTTATGGGTAGAAGTAAGCCTCCGAACCCCTAAAATTGACCCATCGAACCCAGGTTGAGAGCACTGTCCTAGATTCAAATGTCAGCTCGGCGGATAACATTTTGCTGAACAGTTAGCTTGAGTACTTCCACTACGTGTACTATTATGATATTTTACTATTTCAGAAAAGCAGTCGGGAGATCATGAATGCAATTCAGCTCGGAATATACTTCAGCACATCTCAAATTCAAGGGAAAGAAAAACGGGATGTTTTGCTCACCGATTTCGGAGTTATTGAGACCATCTCCTTTCCAAAAGATGGAGGCGCTATTACACCAAAGCATCCCAACTCAGACTTCAAATTCAAA
Organism: Prostheceraeus crozeri; assembly: GCA_907163375.1. Taxonomy (NCBI): domain Eukaryota; kingdom Metazoa; phylum Platyhelminthes; order Polycladida; family Euryleptidae; genus Prostheceraeus; species Prostheceraeus crozeri. The sequence continues at coordinate 101,103 of CAJQUW010004014.1, forward strand.
GTCTACGCGCCCTATGCATTCCGCCATTTTCGGGAGCTGTTCGGTGTCGATACGAAAGATTTTATGGTAAGGGATTTTTGACTATGTGCTTCTCTGATATTGCCATGTGTCCCACCTACCAAATATCTAATAATCTGAGGGTGATCTCCGTGGCGCAGTGGTTAAGTGCTTGGCCTAACGATCTCCTGGTCCTGAGGTCGAGCCCCGAAAGATTGCAGAGTGCCTGTTCGCTCGGGCATAGAATTGAAAACTGGCACTCTGCAATCTTCATGATCATCAGCCGCACCTCAGAGCGAGGATGAACCAATGCAGAACAGCCTGTTGTGGAGTCCTTCAGCTTACTCGGCCACTCCAGATATTTTTAACTTTCATGTGCCTTTCCGAGCCGTACTGACGAGCCCTTGTAGGGCGAAACGCAGCGTCTACCGCTGTCAAGGAAATATTGTGAGCATTGTTCAAGTCTGATGAAGCTTTTAAGACGGCAACTACTGACACTTTCTTCCTAAATTCGCGCACAAAGGCCTTAATAGCACGGATTTGTAGATCTTGAAACGCTGAATACAAAAATCAAATTCTTGAGTGTCACAGCCAGCCGCTTTCGGTTATAGGTGAGGTTAAACGATCCAATGGTAAAATTCGAGAAATATCTATGGATTGTGACACCCTTCGCAATTTTCGTACATTTTCTTTTGCAGAAAGGAAACTATTTATCAAAATGTCATGAAATTTGAAACATAATTGAGTTCAGAACATCAACTTTGATATAAAAGTTGGAGTGAGTCACATGATTCAGTATTTGATGTCTCAGATACTCTACAAAATGAGTAAATTTCATGCTCTGACCTTATTTTGGCGATTTTACTCATTTTGTAGAGGCTCTCAAACATCAAATACTGAATGCTGTGACTCACTTCAACTTTTATATGGAATTTGATGTTCTGAACTCAATCATGCTTCAAAGTTCATGGCATTCTGATAAATAGTTTCTTTTCTGCAAAGGAAAATGTACGAAAATTGCCAAGTGTTTAACAATCCAGCGTTTCAAGATCCACAAATCCGTGCTATTGAGCCCTTTGAGCACGAATTTAGGAAGAAAGTGTCAGTAGCTCCCGGACTATTGCGTTATTAGTTCTTCAGATCCCGATAGTAAGTGATAGTAAGCGATCGATGGACTCAGTTTTGTTAAATTAGCCTGCTTCGTCTCCTTCAAGAATGCGGAAAATTACGCTGCATTACTTAAACAAGCATTGAAATATGATTATTTTTGTTGAGTGGACCAATCAGAGAAATAAATTGCTTTGTTTGCGTTGTTTGGTCTAGAATTGACATTTTTCTATGCTAATGGTCGCTCCAAGAACTAGTCCCGAGTGGTAAGGAGATTAATTTTCCATTGAACGTAATGCAAATTGAAGTCTGAATTACATTACATAAATCACATTGAACGTTCACATTCATTAAATTTGGATCGTGAGGAGCCGAACGGTGTGAATAAAGTTCCTTTTGACGAATTCATTACAGGGAAACATTCAGTCAAAGATAGGTACTGTTCACTTGGCAGATGTTCAGACTTCAATGTGAAAATGATAGATCGTGTGTTACCTAATACACGTTTTGCCATGTACAATTATTCACACATACTACTGGCGCAACTTGACGAGTAAGTAGCAATATATAGATTCAGCATTGCTGTTTCTGGAATGAAATCAGTGACTGGATGGAAGGAGGTCATGTCCTCTACACTTCATTATTCCTTTCGCTCATTCCTCTGATTTCAAAAAAGTCTTGGCAATACGCGCAGTGAAAGAATTGAAGCAATGAATAGTGGGAATCAACGTTTTCATGTATCTTCGTGAAATTCAAAGATATTTGAGGATGTTCGGAGCTTTGCATACTCAAATACAATGTTGAAATGAAACATCAAACGAGCTGGATTAAAAGCGGGCATTTTGATGTTGGGAATTCAATTGTGATTGGTTGGAAAGACTTTTTGCTTCACACCTCGTCATGAATTGAACAAAGGAGATAGAATGTTAAGAATGCTACGTGTAATAACGGGAAATTGATCAAATTCGAGAATTGTGGGAGAATCTCTATTATCGAAGCAAGTAATCTTTTGACCGGCCAGATTTTGCAGGATTGTCGGAAGAATTTATCTTCACAATCTGCATCCACGGGTGAGCAATGCTAGGACTTCTCATTGTGTAATGCTGGCTTGGATTATGCGCGTCTCACATTCCAGAGTAAGGTAGCGCGCTAGCGGTGACGGAACGGCAATCACGGGGACAAATTCCGCTGTCTCTGAGTTTGTGGTCTAAGGCGGAGATGGGACCGGTTTGCAGGGCCAGTGCGGGCAGCGGTGGTGGTGGTGGTGTTAACCAAAGATCGACATGATAAAATGATATCATCAAAACTTTTTGTATTGAAGGAAATTTAGCCTCCTTCGTTTTTATACCAATGTCCTTCCCCACTGGTTGATTCATGTAGCGAAAAGCAACAGGTTATTGTCTGTCAGTCTGTCTATCACACAAATTGTCAAACAACTCATTAATAACACTGTCTTGATGTTTTTGAAGTCTTGACTGTAATCTAAATATTTTTAGCCTTTTTCGTACTTAAGATACTGCTGGTAGCAGTGTAAATCGAATAATTCCTATGACTAGATCTACCTTCGGTTCATTGCCGATCATAGGCCCCGACAAACGTTCATCAAAACATTCGGCAATTATTAAATTCAAAAATTAAAATCATTAAATCGGCGAATTTGTCCAGGCAATCTGCATTGAATTACACATCAAACCGCCACATTGCAATAGTTTCAAGAATGGGGTTATCTTGTTGAGAAAAAATCCTTAATCAACATATCAAAAATCTAAGAAAATCTAGTTACTGAACACCCTGAAGTTTACACTTGAAGTCACGAGTCTTTTCGAAGTATGAAAACACGCTTACTCCAATGAAATCGCACGGTCAGGTAGCAACAGCCAATCAAAATGAAGTGATACAGCATTGTCTCACTTGCTACATTTACCGTCCGCATGGCTCTCAACAATATCAGCTATGTTTCCTGTGTTATGTTCTTTCCAAGTTGCTAAATTTCTCAGCAAGTTCAACAATACTTGCATCAACAACACAACATATTTAGGGTGCAGGCCTACTTATATCTCACTGAAAAATGTTTTCATTACAAAGAAAATAAAATGATATCATTGCCGATAAATTATAGGTGTCAACCCACCTCCCTGCTATGGCCGTCAGGTGTCGACCAGTCGCCTGCTCCCAACAGCTGATGAGCTCCACACACGTGACGGGGCCGGTCTACAGGTGTGGGCGATGTCTGTATGTGAGCGCAGGAGAAGAGGTGTTTTGTAGTGTATGGTTGTGATTTGCGGAGGGAGAAAAGAGGTGAAGAGTGGACAGAAGGTTTATTTTGTGTAGGTACTCCTTTAAGAGGGGTAATTGGCAAGTGCGGAGTTGTGTTAGTGTTCTGAGTGTTCGTCTGTCGACTGTTTGTTCTGATTTGTGAACGGGGGTTGAGATTGCGGTAAATTTGCCAGGTATAATAGACTAACGACATTAAATATTGTATGAAGTGAAACTTAAGATATTTGTTGTTTGTTTGACAGTCCGAGAAGGTGGAATTTCATGACTGAGAGCAGTCTAGATATGCGAGTCCGTCTTAGTCCAGGAAAAAGAAGAATTCCGCACATTTTTCATGCATGTAACGCAAGCGAGTAACGCAGCGGAGAGTGATAAAGTTTCGCATTTCAGACAGTCAAAAAGACAACAGATGTGTAAAATGTCGTTTCGTATAATATATAGTGTCTCCAGTTTATCTTACTTGTCTTTCTATCGATGCTTTTTTAGGGAGCTGTCGACGTCGCTCTGTAATGTGTCGATGTTATGCGAATACCATTGAAGACTGCACACTTCACTTTTCACCTAAAATCAGAGATTAAATCGATGGATAAATCGATTCGAGTAAGAAGAGATTTTTTTGGATATCATGGTTCATATCAAAACCGAGAAATGCAACCGTGAGAGCACTAAACCGGTTTCTAACTGTTCATATCACCCGACATTTTCCACGCATGGTCTGAATAAACCTAATCATTCATATAGGGATGCATTCAAATCTTGTGAAGGCGATATTCTATGATGCAGTAAACACTAATGATAAAATACTGGCTATTCAGTCAGTATCTTGCTGACAAAAATGCTGTTTGGTGCCTATCAACAGCACTGTCGATATTACCTGACGTTTCTGCATTTCTGCTGATCAACTCCACAAACTTCTTGCTTCTTTCCTTAGTGACCGGCAGATATCTGTCGTCTTAAATGGCCAAAAGTCTTCCACCAAGTTTGTCAATGCAGGAGTTCCTCAAGGGTCAATTTTGGGACACACTCTTTTTCTGCTGTACATCAACGACCTCCCAGACTGCCTAGTGAGTAAATTGGTGATGTATGCAGATGACACGACACTCTTCTATTCCAATGAGCGACTCGCTAAGAACACTCAGCAACGTCAGCAGTTAGTTATGCGATGTTCTTAATGAAGACTCACGCAGGGTCTCAGAATGGGGCGCCAATTGTCTTGTTTCCTTCAATCCTTCAAAAACTCAGAGTATTCTGCACTCACGACTTAAAGGAGATGATGATCATAGCATTAAAATGTCAGATAATAGGATCAGAGAACAAGATTCCATCTCCTTCCTAGAGATAGCCATCTTCCACCACAGACTGTCTGCTATCTTTACAAGTCCACTATTCGTCCTCTGATGGAGTATTGTTGTCATCTGTGGGCAGGCGCCCCACAAACGCATCTTAACCTCCTTGAACGGGTTCAATCTCATGGGTGAAAAACTTGCTATCAAGTTGCAGCCGCTCTCAGTCAGACGGAATGTTGCTTCACTCAGTCTCTTCTACAGGTACTATTTCGGTAGAAGCAGCTCTGCAGTAAATGAGTGCGTACCCAAACCTAAGATCTTCTCCAGAAGCACACGCAGAGCTAATGCACTCACATGCTATCATGTGAGCTTAGAACGCGCACGTACTGTGAGTCGCTCGAAAAGCTTTTTTGTTCGCACGGCACAGCTTTGGAATCAGCTTCCCCAGACCACTTTCCCTGACCAATGCAATCTTGATGCTTTCGAGAGGTGTGCAAACAGGTTTCTGATGGGGACAGCTTAATCAGATTAGAAGATGTTTTTTCCTTTTATTTATTTGAAATAATACAATTTGTTACTTTTCATTGAGTAACCCCTAGCTTCGTTCATGGCTCATAGCTGTGCTAGGGGTGACAATATAAAGAATTTGCCGGAGTCAATACTTTTCAGTGAACCTACTTTCCCCTGTGCCATGGAATAAACAAGCACTTAGCTGTCAGATGGCGCGTGAAGAAGCTGACTGATTTGCACTGATCGGGGCAATATGTTGCAGAATTCGGCGACTCACTTCACGTTTCCATATCTGTCAGGAGGAGACAATCAGAGGCATTCCACCAACCCTCTGTTGTACCTTTGCGAGTCAACTACTTGTTGGTGCAATTTGCTGCAGGTATTGATGAGTTCCTGAAGTCCGACAGCTTCATTCAGGAAAAGTGGCTTGACTGTCGATATTACACGACTTTACCATAGAAGTAGCAATTTTACATAGAAAGAACTCTACTTGAAGAAATCTGCCGTGAGATTCTTATAAATAATCTTATATCGGCGTTTTTTCATAAAGTGTACTGTCGATTGAATTATCCTATCACAGTAGCTGAATTAGTCGAGGACATCTGCATGCAAATGATTTGATTGGAATAGCTGAGATGAAGTGGCAATTTGAGAAATTGTTGTGACAAGTTTGAACTGTGAAGTTGCCTGCAGCTGTCTGGTGATTGCGCAAATCAATATTGAATTGTTTTAGGGAAAGGCATTGAAACCATTTGGAGAGTAATGAAGTTCAGGTAAATGAATATTTCATTAGCAAAGTATCGTCTGCAGCTGACAACTACCGGAATTGATATCAGCTTTTCTTATCTTCTCAAAATCTCTCTCTCACACAAACATTGGTTAGAAGGATATTTCTACGTCAATTTCGAATGCATGTCCTGTAGGAAAAATAAGACAGCAGTATAGTGAATTGCGTCCATGGTGTGTCGGTAAAGGAGTCACCTACCGATCTCAAGGATTGAGGGTCGAGACTTCCGTAGGACAATGCTGAAACTTAAGTGGAAGTTGCTAAGTGTCCACGGTGTGTCGGTAACGGAGCCAGCTACCGATCTCAAAGTGTGAGGGTCGAAACCGCAGAAGAGCAATGCTGAAACTCAGGCAGAAGTTGTTAAGTGTCCACGGTGTGTCGGTAACGTAGCCAGCTAGCGATCTCAAGGATTGAGGGTCGAAACTGCCTTCAAACAACACTGAAACTTAAGTGGAAGTAATTAAGTGTCCATGGTGTGTCGGTAACGGAGCCAGCTACCGATCTCAAAGTGTGAGGGTCGAAACCGCAGAAGAGCAATGCTGAAACTCAGGCAGAAGTTGTTAAGTGTCCATGGTGTGTCGGTAACGGAGTCAGCTAACGATCTCAAGGATTGAGGGTCGAAACTGCCTTCAAACAACACTGAAACTTAAGTGGAAGTAATTAAGTGTCCATGGTGTGTCGGTAACGGAGCCAGCTAGCGATCTTAACACTTAAAAATCAAAACACCCGTGATCCTCAAGTCCGCAGCAATCAAAGTGGTAGGAAGATGAGCTTCAGAATGTGATAATGAAGTCGCCAAAATGAATTATCACTCTTCTTCAGAAGATTATGAAGGAATTCAGACATCTGGTTGGGATCATCGCTGCCGAATGTTTGGAATGTCGCAGGCTCCTAAGCTTAAGAGTCTATTTCATCTTCCAGTTGATATCTCTGATTCTATTTCAACTGCAAATGGCTTTGAATGAAGCGTATGAATGATTCAACGTCTTACTGAAGAAGTAGCGCCAGACATTCCATTATCTTGATGTCGTCCAAAGCGTATTTTGTCTGCTCTTTATCTCTGTGACAGCAACAAATCATGTGCTGTAACTAAACACCCCAGGAGAGGACATTCTCTTCATCGATTTTGCTGAGGCAATACATTCTTATTAGCGGCACCAACAAATACAAGGGGATTTGATTGAGGATTTTTTTTGTTCTTTTTCAAATTGTTTTTCACGATATGAGATTTACTTTTTGTGGTCTCCGTGGCACACTGGTTGAGTGCTTGGTCTAGCGATGTTTTGGCTCTCAGTTCTAGCCCCGAAAGTGTCATTGGAAGTTGTCAGGAAGGGCATGAAGGTCTCCGTGACACAGTGGTTGAGTGCTTGGCCTATCGATGTTTTGGCTCAGTTCGAGCCCCGAAAGTGTCATTGGAAGTTGTCAGGAAGGGCATGAAGGTCTCCGTGGCACAGTGGTTGAGTGCTTGGTCTAGCGATGTTTTGGCTCTCAGTTCGAGCCCCGAAAGTGTCATAGGAAGTTTTCAGGAAGCGCATGAAGGTCTCCGTGACACAGTGGTTGAGTGCTTGGCCTAGCGATGCTTTGGCTCTCAGTTCGAGCCCCGAAAGTGTTATTGGAAGTTGTCAGGAAGCGCATGAAGGTCTCCGTGACACAGTGGTTGAGTGCTTGGCCTAGCGATGCTTTGGTTCTCAATTCGAGCCCCGAAAGTGTCATTGGAAGTTGTCAGGAAGGTCATGAAGGTCTCCGTGACACACTGGTTGAGTGCTTGGCCTATCGATGTTTTGGCTCTCAGTTCGAGCCCCGAAAGTGTCATTGGAAATTGTCAGGAAGGGCATGAAGGTCTCCGTGACACACTGGTTGAGTGCTTGGCCTATCGATGTTTTGGCTCTCAGTTCGAGCCCCGAAAGTGTCATTGGAAGTTGTCAGGAAGGGCATGAAGGTCTCCGTGACACACTGGTTGAGTGCTTGGCCTAGCGATGTTTTGGCTCTCAGTTCGAGCCCCGAAAGTGTCATTGGAAATTGTCAGGAAGGGCATGAAGGTCTCCGTGACACACTGGTTGAGTGCTTGGCCTATCGATGTTTTGGCTCTCAGTTCGAGCCCCGAAAGTGTCATTGGAAGTTGTCAGGAAGGGCATGAAGGTCTCCGTGGCACAGTGGTTGAGTGCTTGGCCTAGCGATGTTTTGGCTCTCAGTTCGAGCCCCGAAAGTGTCATTGGAAGTTGTCAGGAAGGGCATGAAGGTCTCCGTGACACAGTGGTTGAGTGCTTGGCCTATCGATGTTTTGGCTCTCAGTTCGAGCCCCGAAAGTGTCATTGGAAGTTGTCAGGAAGGGCATGAAGGTCTCCGTGGCACAGTGGTTGAGTGCTTGGTCTAGCGATGTTTTGGCTCTCAGTTCGAGCCCCGAAAGTGTCATAGGAAGTTGTCAGGAAGCGCATGAAGGTCTCCGTGGCACAGTGGTTGAGTGCTTGGCCTAGCGATGTTTTGGCTCTCAGTTCGAGCACCGAAAGTGTCATAGGAAGTTGTGTGGAAGCGCATGAAGGTCTCCGTGACACAGTGGTTGAGTGCTTGGCCTAGCGATGCTTTGGTTCTCAATTCGAGCCCCGAAAGTGTCATAGGAAGTTGTCAGGAAGCGCATGAAGGTCTCCGTGGCACAGTTGTTGAGTGCTTGGCCTAGCGATGTTTTCGCTCTCAGTTCGAGCCCCGAAAGTGTTATTGGAAGTTGTCAGGAAGCGCATGAAGGTCTCCGTGACACAGTGGTTGAGTGCTTGGCCTAGCGATGCTTTGGTTCTCAGTTCGAGCCCCGAAAGTGTCATTGGAAGTTGTCAGGAAGGGCATGAAGGTCTCCGTGACACACTGGTTGAGTGCTTGGCCTAGCGATGTTTTGGCTCTCAGTTCGAGCCCCGAAAGTGTCATTGGAAGTTGTCAGGAAGCGCATGAAGGTCTCCGTGACACACTGGTTGAGTGCTTGGCCTAGCGATGTTTTGGCTCTCAGTTCGAGCCCCGAAAGTGTCATTGGAAGTTGTCAGGAAGGGCATGAAGGTCTCCGTGACACACTGGTTGAGTGCTTGGCCTAGCGATGTTTTGCCTCTCAGTTCGAGCCCCGAAAGTGTCATTGGAAGTTGTCAGGAAGCGCATGAAGGTCTCCGTGACACACTGGTTGAGTGCTTGGCCTAGCGATGTTTTGGCTCTCAGTTCGAGCCCCGAAAGTGTCATTGGAAGTTGTCAGGAAGGGCATGAAGGTCTCCGTGACACACTGGTTGAGTGCTTGGCCTAGCGATGTTTTGCCTCTCAGTTCGAGCCCCGAAAGTGTTATTGGAAGTTGTCAGGAAGCGCATGAAGGTCTCCGTGACACAGTGGTTGAGTGCTTGGCCTAGCGATGCTTTGGTTCTCAGTTCGAGCCCCGAAAGTGTCATTGGAAGTTGTCAGGAAGGGCATGAAGGTCTCCGTGACACACTGGTTGAGTGCTTGGCCTAGCGATGTTTTGGCTCTCAGTTCGAGCCCCGAAAGTGTCATAGGAAGTTGTGTGGAAGCGCATGAAGGTCTCCGTGACACAGTGGTTGAGTGCTTGGCCTAGCGATGCTTTGGTTCTCAATTCGAGCCCCGAAAGTGTCATAGGAAGTTGTCAGGAAGCGCATGAAGGTCTCCGTGGCACAGTGGTTGAGTGCTTGGCCTAGCGATGTTTTCGCTCTCAGTTCGAGCCCCGAAAGTGTTATTGGAAGTTGTCAGGAAGCGCATGAAGGTCTCCGTGACACAGTGGTTGAGTGCTTGGCCTAGCGATGCTTTGGTTCTCAGTTCGAGCCCCGAAAGTGTCATTGGAAGTTGTCAGGAAGGGCATGAAGGTCTCCGTGACACACTGGTTGAGTGCTTGGCCTAGCGATGTTTTGGCTCTCAGTTCGAGCCCCGAAAGTGTCATTGGAAGTTGTCAGGAAGCGCATGAAGGTCTCCGTGACACACTGGTTGAGTGCTTGGCCTAGCGATGTTTTGGCTCTCAGTTCGAGCCCCGAAAGTGTCATTGGAAGTTGTCAGGAAGGGCATGAAGGTCTCCGTGACACACTGGTTGAGTGCTTGGCCTAGCGATGTTTTGCCTCTCAGTTCGAGCCCCGAAAGTGTTATTGGAAGTTGTCAGGAAGCGCATGAAGGTCTCCGTGACACACTGGTTGAGTGCTTGGTCTAGCGATGTTTTGGCTCTCAGTTCGAGCCCCGAAAGTGTCATTGGAAGTTGTCAGGAAGGGCATGAAGGTCTCCGTGACACACTGGTTGAGTGCTTGGCCTAGCGATGTTTTGGCTCTCAGTTCGAGCCCCGAAAGTGTCATTGGAAGTTGTCAGGAAGGGCATGAAGGTCTCCGTGACACAGTGGTTGAGTGCTTGGCCTAGCGATGTTTTGGCTCTCAGTTCGAGCCCCGAAAGTGTTATTGGAAGTTGTCAGGAAGCGCATGAAGGTCTCCGTGACACACTGGTTGAGTGCTTGGCCTAGCGATGTTTTGGCTCTCAGTTCGAGCCCCGAAAGTGTCATTGGAAGTTGTCAGGAAGGGCATGAAGGTCTCCGTGACACAGTGGTTGAGTGCTTGGCCTAGCGATCTATTGGTCCAGAGGTCGAGCCCCGAAAGTGTCATTGGAAGTCGGCAGGAAGGGCATCCTGTCTCCGTGACACAGTTGTTAAGTGCTTGGCCTAGCGATCTATTGGTCCAGAGGTCGAGCCCTGAAGGTGTGATTGGAAGCGGGCAGGAAGGGCATCCTGTCTCCGTGACACAGTTGTTAAGTGCTTGGCCTAGCGATCTATTGGTCCAGAGGTCGAGCCCCGAAAGTGTCATTGGAAGTCGGCAGGAAGGGCATCCTGTCTCCGTGACACAGTGGTTAAGTGTTTGGCCTGGCGATCTTTCGGTCCAGAGGTCGAGCCCCGAAAGTGTCATTGGAAGTCGGCAGGAAGGGCATCCGGTCTCCGTGGCACAGTGGTTAAGTGCTTGGCCTAGCGATCTATTGGTCCAGAGGTCGAGCCCTGAAGGTGTGATTGGAAGCCGGCAGGAAGGGCATCCGGTCTCCGTGACACAGTTGTTAAGTGCTTGGCCTAGCGATCTCTTGGTCCAGAGGTCGAGCCCCGAAAGTGTCATTGGAAGCCGGCAGGAAGGGCATCCGGACTAAAAGTGCTACAACGCTCCAGAAAAGTCTCACTATGTCAGCACCGTCCAAGCCTGGAGTATGGGGAATAGTGATGTTGAAACTTCATTTTTTGAAAGATGTGAACTAGGCCTGCTGAAGATTCCTGATATTGAATGAAATGGCAGCTATTCAGGTCTGTTTCCATTTTTCAACTGAGGATGCAAGTCAATATTTGATTATTTCATTTTCCTTAGATGAAAGTCTCCCAACTTTCATATTAATTTTCGTTTCTTTTATTCTGCAGCATTCCTTGTGTACGGAAAACCTCAAAGAACTTTCCAATCCGGGCGCCAGCGGCTCCATTTTCTACATCACCAGAGACGATGAATTCATTATCAAAACTGTACAACACAAGGAAGCTAGCTTTCTCCGGAAGCTGCTCCCCGAGTATTACATGAATTTGAACCAGAACCCTCGAACGCTCTTGCCAAAATTCTACGGTCTTTTCTGTTATACGGTGAGTTATTGCTGCATTGTCTTTGAATAATGTCATATCAGCCTGACACTGAATTTGTTGAAAAACTGAAGGTTCTCGGTGTCATCTTCAATACTAAGTGCACATGGACAGATCATATTTCTGCGGTTCGTACATCTGCATCCAGATGACTGTTCCCTATGAGGTTGCTCAGACCTTATTTTGGGAATCATTCATTCAAAAGTACCGTATTTTTCTATATAAAAGCCCATTGGCTTATATTAAGTTTTTGCCGATTTTACGAAAAAATATTGACTCCAAATAGAAGCCCAGGGCTTCTATTTGCCACCTTTTCAATCTCCACCATTTTAACCTTTATGCCGCTTTTAGATTCTAAATAATTGCTACCTTGATGTATAAAGAACAAAATACAACTAAAAAATGCGTTGTCGTGAATTATAGTATAACAGTATATTTAAAATATGAGCAGTTAGCAGCAAGTTTTTGTCTATAAATCCGGTAGCCTACATAGGTTATTCAATTGCGTAGACACGTCTTTGGATCCATATCTCATCACAAAAATAGGAACAAAAGTTACTAGCAGTGAATGTGGAGGGTTGTTATCTTGTCCAACTGACGTTTCTTTTGTTCGAACGTTCAATTTAAATCATATGGCCGGCTCAAATGCCTGTGTGACTCTGACTCAAAAGGTAGCGAATAAGTGAGTTCGTATTGTTGCACAAACCCGCGCGCTTGTCTTCATGCCTGCTAGCATATTCTTAGAATTATACCCCTAGAAATCTTGGAATAATGGTGTTCGTAATATGATGCGACGGTTCGATCATGGCAACATCAAGCAAACACACGCGAGCGCGCGCACACTGACGATTCGATCATGGCAACATCAAGAAACACACGCGAGCGCGCGCACACTGACGATTCGATCATGGCAACATCAAGAAACACACGCGAGCGCGCGCACACTGACGATTCGATCATGGCAACATCAAGAAACACACGCGAGCGCGCGCACACTGACGATTCGATCATGGCAACATCAAGAAACACACGCGAGCGCGCGCACACTGACGATTCGATCATGGCAACATCAAGAAACACACGCGAGCGCGCGCACACTGACGATTCGATCATGGCAACATCAAGAAACACACGCGAGCGCGCGCACACTGACGATTCGATCATGGCAACATCAAGAAACACACGCGAGCGCGCGCACACTGACGATTCGATCATGGCAACATCAAGCAAACACACGCGAGCGCGCGCACACTGACGATTCGATCATGGCAACATCAAGAAACACACGCGAGCGCGCGCACACAGACAACCAATGACTTACAAGACTTATTGTGAGAACACTTGGAGATAAATCCTTGGATTTCCTAAATTAGCCTACATGTATATTTTCTTGATCACAATAAATTCTGCTTCCACATACAAGCCCATGGGCATGTATTTGGGAGGCCTTATATATGGAAAAGTACGGTATTTACTTTGGTATCATGCGCTCAATTATGGAGTATGCTGGTCCGCTATTTACTGATGTCACACGGAAAGATGCAAACAAGCTTGAGGTATTGCAAAATAGATTCTATAGACTTCTCTGTGGCCGAGAATGTAAAAACATGTGCCTCCAGACACTTGAAGTATGACGGGATGTGTTGGTAAAGTCCTTGTATAGATCCGCTATGAATAGTTTCATTTGCTGTGCTTCTTCCGCAGGTGGATTTATCATTCCTCGTGTTCGAACATTAAAAAGGCTTAATTCATTCCCTGTGAAAGGTGCAATACTACAAAACAAAGAATTCTCACGTACTTTTGTCCAATTGTGTGATCGGATTTGAGAGATGATTTTTGCGTTGTTTATTTACTTAGAATTTCAATAACTTCGAAATGTGCGATTTTTATTCATTTTGAAAAATATACACTTATCATCATATTCGTCTACCAATGGAATTGCTAGAGTACACGCAAAACAAAGTTATACAATATACAGACCATTTCATAAATAATTGCACAAAAAGTAGACCTATTTTCAAATGTAATTTTCGTGTTGAAGTCATGGTTCAATTTTAATAAACGATATACCATATGAAACCTTATGTTCCATAGATTATTCTGACATATTTTACTTTCTGAAGTGGTCAGTTGTGGTCACTGTTGACTGATGATCTGATATATCCTTTGTTTTCTTTTCTGTTATCATTTTACGATATTGTCACATTGTACTTATTTTTCCTTGCATAGTAATATCTGATACACTCTTTATTTACTTTCGGTGATGGTTCGTCTATTTACATTCATGCTTATTTCATGCATTTACATAATATGCTATTGTTTAGGGCGATTCATGCCATTTGCGTCATCACACTTGACTTCTATTCATGATGTCCTACAGTTGTCGGAAACACGCGCATAATTTTACTTTCTGTACGTGACTTCTGGTGAAATACACTTTCGGTTTTCGCTTGCATTCTACATCCATTTATAACAAAGGCTACAGATGTCTTCAACAGTCAGTAGGCCCTACGAAAGAAAGTTGAGCGTTTTCTTTGACGCAGGATTTTAACATGAAGAAGACAGCATTTTTTAAAGGAAAACTGACAGACAGTGTGAGCTATCATTCAGCTTCATCATGACACAAAGATTTTAGAATTCTTTAAATGCACAGAGATGCAGTACAAATAAGTTTTACCGAAAAAATGCTGCAAACACTTCTGACATGATTTTTTCCTTGATGAAGATGCTCAGTTTCAATAAACTTTGTATCATGTGACAGGTTGCGTTTAGTACTTTGATTTGGCAAAGCGATTAGGCTGTGTCTGGTCAGCTGTGGTCAGCAGACTTAAAATAATGAATATGAAGTCTTTTCATGTACCGATGCGGACGAAACTACGCAATACAGAAAATCAAGATTATCACCATTGAATCAGGCTCGTGTTAAGCTTTCAGATGATCTCATTGTTTTCGAATTTGGACATCAATTTGTGCAATTTCACTCACTTTTCACTTTTACCAGAATTGGCAGAAAGCAATGTTTTTAACGGTCAACTGCACACAACTTGATAACTTTTGTTGAATAATCGCTGGGGCTTTCAAGTTTGAATTTGAAAGAATGCTGGTGTTATCACCTCCAAGAATATATTAGTTTTGTCAAAATCGACCAATCCGTTCACTGGCAAACTTCAAATTCCCATAATCAGTCATTGGGTGAGTCATTATTTCCCTCGGCTGAAGTCAGAGAAGATTTCGAATCCTTGATCAGACAAAGGATGGTCTGGTCTGTAGTCTGCACCTGTTGACAACAGACAGCATTTTCTTTATACTGTAGGACTGCGGCTTGCGTCCGATGAAACTGAATCGACAAGAACAGCTCATCAATGAAGATAGTTAGCGACACAAGGGCCAACATGATGTCAGATATAAGAATTTTTAGGCTGTGCAATGATTTAGGAAACAGACTGTACATGTACATCGTACGGCAGAGCTGGAAAAATTCCATTGAAATTTTTTAATTCCAATTCCGGAGCAGAAATTTCAATTCCAAATCCAATTCCAATTCCAGTCGAAACAGTTCAATTCAATTCCAATTCCATAATAAGATTCAATTCCGATAATTGCAAGTCGCGTATAGTGTCTTATGTTAATGTATCTAACGTTTGTTCGTTTCAATCTAACCCATGTGCCCTTATCCTATCCTCGTTGTTCCTGTGTGCCGTTCCCTGCGTCGTTCCCATGTGCGTTTTCATGTTCATATTTCTTGTGTACATGCATATATGTAACCGGTCAGCCCACGCCATTTTCGTTTCGTAAACGAGATATTCAATATCTCGCGAAAAAAAGAAAAGAAAGTTAACGGTCAGCAAAGAATCAAACGCTGAGAGAGAGAGAGAGAGAGAGAGAGAGAGAGAGAGAGAGAGAGAGAGAGAGAGAGAGAGAGAGAGAGAGAGAGAGAGAGAGAGAGAGAGAGAGAGAGAGAGAGAGAGAGAGAGAGAGAGAGAGAGAGGGAGAGAGAGAGAGAGAGAGAGAGAGAGAGAGAGAGAGAGAGAGAGAGAGATGAGATGCGAATAAATCTATTAATAAACTGACAGAAGAAAGAAATTCAATGTGCGAATAACGTGATTGTTGATGAAAGAAAAAACGACGATAAAAATGATATCATGAAAACTGATTAATGGTCCATGTTAAAAAAGGAGATTAAAAATTCCGTGATAAGAACGAAATGTGGTCGGGTCGAAAGCTAACGAGCAGACATTAAAGGAAACTCTTTCAATTTTCAAAAGAAAGTGGTTTTATCGTCAAGTCTCAAAAATTTTCCATAAATTAGAAACGGTGAGAAATTGACACAACAACAACACATGTGACATTTTCAGTAACAGTTAGAAGAACTCCGGGCTCTCGCGGTGTAACGTAACTACAGAAGTAACAACAACAACTGCCTGCCAGCAAACAACAACACAGCGTATACGGCAACAGATCAGCGATCGGTATTAAAGATTGACGGTATAAGTGACACTGATGTTTATGATATTATTTTGGTATAAGTGAGTCCGATCGAATTGAAGTGAATTCAACATTAAGAAGTGAACTGCAAGTGTAAAGTTTTTCTTTTATCGTTGCGCATCGCATTGATGCGCAATCGTATTCAATTGTTGTGATTGGAAGTTGATAGTTCATGTAATTTAATAATTAATTATTAGAATAATTTGTTGACACTGTCTATATTGTGATTTGAGCTGACAGGCTGCCTTTTAATGGGTCAATTTTCCTCTTTCCAAACCGATTGTTTTTTGCAATTGTTAATTGTTAATTAAATTTAATTGTTAATTAAAACAATTGTTAATTGTGCAACAATTAAGTTAATCTCCAACTTTTGTGCTTATCCTATCAAGAACTAAATTCAACAATTGATTTATTTTGATTGATTATCTTACATGATAAATAACTAAGTAACAGATTGAACAAAGATGATTGTCTTTTCATTGTCTGCTTAATCGCTGAAATAACATTGTCCGGGGCTGTAGGCCCATCAAAGTCACAAAAATATCCTTTATTCAATAATAGAGTAAAGCTACCTCTGTCGATCTATCTATCTCTTATCTCTGCGTGCAGTAAACACAGCGGACGAGTACTGTGATTTCAATTTTTGTAGAAATAGATTTATCACAGGTCTATCGAAAAAGTGGAATTGAGGTTTATCAAGGTCAATTCCAATTCCAATTCCGACTTTTCCAACTCTGATTGTCTGTCACTCGGCGAGATCTTCAATTATTTTTCTTGTTGACATAATAGAAAGTGTAAATTACTACTAATAAAATAGCAGTACTATGACTGTTAGGTAAAGTAAACAGCGGCAAATTAGAAAACTTGAGACATCGGTTTCATCGAACAATGTGTGGTTGTGACTGCCAGTACATCGCATTTGCATTCATGTGTTTGTGGATTCGCCGATGTAATCGTGTCCTTCATTTCTCTATCAAATCGGAAGCAGCAATGACATTCTTCATCACCTACATCCTGGTCGACTTCAACCTAGTGGACAGTTGGTGATGCCCAACGAAGACTTCATCCTGTCTACAATGTGGCTAATGAATCGCGTTTCCTGAGTTATCGATCCTTGTCATGTATTGTACGGACCAACCATGCAGTCATGTACAGAATGATGTCCGCAGACTTGAAGAAATTCATTGACAGTCGCAGACGCTGTGTTTCAATGTTTATGATTATCAGCCGCACCACTAAGCCAGGATAAACAAGCACAGAGCAGCCTGCTGTACAGTCCGTCAGCTTGTTCAACCATTCTAGATATTTTAAGGCAGTTTGGGCCAGTCCGAGCCGTAGTGACGAGCCCTTGTAGGGGGAAACGCAGCGTCTACGGCTGCCTATGAAATGTTGTGCTGAAATTGTTCAAGTCTGAGGATATGCTCAGGTGAACTGCCACAACGCAATCTTTGTTCATGCTTGTATACATCCTGAAGGATGCTTCGTATCTTCAATTTCCATGACTTTGAAACATGCGGTCACTCCTAGTACTACTCAGGGAGAAACAGGGCTGCTGAAGCGATTGATTTTTATCCGCTTCCGCTCAACCGTTTCCACTTCCGCCTCCGCTTCCAATGATCAGAGACCGGGATGGACTACACACTTCCCTATTTCGAGCCCCTTTTTCTTCATTTTCCACTTTTTACGAGTTATAGGTTCTGACGTTAACACTTCGCAGTCTGCACGAACTTTCTGTCGTAAACCCTAGCTGACTTGTATGCGTTTTTTTTTACTTGCAAATGATTTTCAAATTGACTGAAAATTTTGACCTTTGGTAAATTGTGAAATAAAAACGCGACATTTTCCAAACACGTGTTTAGTAAAAAAAGTATTAAACGACCAAGAGTGCTTGAGAATGCTGCAATGAAATTGCCTCAAGACACACCAATCCGCATTGTGTAAAGTTGTCATTGATAAGATGATACTGAGGTCTTCTGAGATAATACACCTTCGTTTCATCATAATGAGAAGATTAGAAGTAACTACATTCAGTAATACAGGTGCCAATTTGTGATTAGGTGTAATAGGGTAAGCATTAAATATGACAACTATTACTTAACTCATATCAAGACTTAAGGTCAAAGGTCAGAAGTGCCTCGCCTCGCCGTGACACGCGAATTGTCAGTCATTAGTATCATGATACTTTCGGAAGCGGAAGCGATCGTCGGGCATCCGTTTCCACAGCTCTCTCGTGAGGAAGCTAATTCTCGAAATTTGCTTCAAACAGACGAAGCTGTAGATGTCAAATTGATCTGAGTAAACTTCTATTTCCGTTCCAGTGTGCGGGTAAAAACATTCGTTTCATTATCATGAACAATTTGTTGCCTTCATCAATCAACATGCATGAGAAATACGATCTCAAGGGCTCAACGTTCAAGCGAGCTGCCAGTACGAAAGAGCGCGGCAAGTCCTCCCCAACCCTCAAAGATTTGGATTTTCGGTAAGTGAAGTTCGCACTGTCTTCAGAAATGAAAATGTTTCTTCCTTCTGACGTTAATGTATTCCGCTTGTCAAAATTGTGATTAATCAAATCAGTTGGAAAAAAGGATTTGTTTCTATCTTATAATAGCTAATTCGCTAACAAAATTCAGTCAGCTAATGAAAAAAACCATGATGATTTTAATAAGGGGATTCTACTCTGTCATACTATTTTGTAATGCTGAATATCATCATCATCAAACCATCTTGAATCCGGTTTTGCCGATTTCTGCGCGGAATTTTGATGTGAAAATCTTTTCAAGTCAGTTCAAGTCAGTTTTAAGTATGTTTTGATGTGTGGTGGTGAGGGTTTGATCCTGCCAATTGACAGAGTCGCATAAGTGGCTCGTAGCTCAGTTGGTTAGAGCACAGGTCTAGTTAACCTTGGTCGTAGGTTCGAATCCTACCAGCCGCACATCTTTTGCATGGCAATTTGATCAATCGTTTACTTAATTTCATTGTTGTTAATTGCATTCACGACATGGTTTAAGATGTTTGGTGGACAATCGATCCCCGCTACTTGCCTTAATGTCGGCGGTCACAATTGTGACGTGTTCTTTATTCATTGATTATTATTGCCTTGACAACTGATGTGTGGTGGTGAGGGTTTGATTCTGCCAATTGACAGAGTCACGTAAGTGCCTCATAGCTCAGTTGGTTAGAGCACAGGTCTGGTTAACCTTGGTCGTAGGTTCGAATCCTACCAGCCGCACATCTTTTGCATGGCAATTTGATCTATTGTTTATTTAATTTCATTGTTGTTAATTAAATCTTGGTGTGTTGTTTTTCACAGAAATCA
This sequence comes from Prostheceraeus crozeri, assembly GCA_907163375.1. Classification (NCBI taxonomy): domain Eukaryota; kingdom Metazoa; phylum Platyhelminthes; order Polycladida; family Euryleptidae; genus Prostheceraeus; species Prostheceraeus crozeri. Next base: position 120,476 of record CAJQUW010004014.1, read on the forward strand.
TTTCAAATTAGACATTGTTCACATAATGTACAGCTTCTGTAGTACATTTGATAGAGCACAGTTTTTGTTAGATAAAATAAAAGAAATGTACAAATTTTCGTGGACTTATCAGGTCCGCTTCATCAGGTTGCAGTGGTAAAACTGAAGTCAAACCAAAAGAGAGAACGATCTACGTGCGTATATTAGGTAAATACATTTCCCATCGGTTCATCGCACTTTGTGATAGCTGTGTATGGAAGGTCTCAGCGAATAGTCGCGGGCACCACTTCGTCTGCCTTGTGATGACGTGGCCAATGGAATACATAGAGGCAGCCTAGAAGTCGATAACAGATGCAGCTCCCGTGTCATCGAAAAAAGATGAGTCCAAAAGAAAGTTGAAGAGAACTTTGCCTTCGACCGAACCACTGATGGATACGAGGCGTCATAGACAATGATAAGACACTTGGTGCTGACTATTTTCTCGTCATCCTCAATTCAAGTTGTTACAAATTCAATAGATGAATACAATTTTTCTTAAAAAAGATTTATTTTTCTGTCAATATGTACATCTACATTCAGATAAGCTATATGTCCTTCACACTCAGTTACCGTGAAATGTAGTAAAACGTGGACCATGAGGCCATTTTTGAATTATTTTGCAATAATTATCATGAAGACCTTTTGTTGTAGTCACATTCCCATGCCACTTGACTCGAGAGATATTGGTACCGAAATAGTTTCTTGTTCATTTTGTTTTGTGAAGTCTTTGATTATTACTGAAAATACAGTACCTACTACACTACGCTTTGTTTATAGTTACCTACTAGTTACAATATGTTGACCCTATTGATAGAAACAGTTATAGTGACCCAATCAGGTTGCACATCACTATGTAGGATTCATTTTTGAATATGCAAGAAAATGAAATTCAGAAAATCACAAATATGGTCTTAAAACTGCAATGTATCACCTTCATTCCATTTGTTTCCGGCGCTTCTCTCCATTTTTTTGAACTTGTCTCTTAGACCTTCCATTGTATCGTTCGTCAAAACGATGTCATCTGTGTGCACAATTTCAGACAGTGGTCCCTCCCTTGCATTTTCGGTTAATCCATCAAATGCCATTGCGAACAGCCCAGGTGATAAGACGGATCCTTGATGAACTCCAACTTCCACACAAAATTCGTTCGACAACTCTGATCCAGCCCTGACTAGAGTCTTCGCCTCACCGTGCAAGCTCATTACCCCTCTCAGCATTGCTTCTCTTAGTCCTTCCTTCCTCGTCGCCCACTCAATAACTTTCTTGAGGACGCAGTCAAACGCCTTCTCCATATCCACAAAACACATGAATAACTTCTTTCACTTGTCAAGGTATTCCTCTTGCATTCTTATCAAAATGAAAATGGCATCCGTCGTGCAAATATATTTACAAATAAGCAAATAAGTGTCATCATTCCTTCTTAATAAAATACACCCAGATTGGAAAATGACATGAAATGCTGTGCCAACATTCTATATTATATGCTGATTATTGTGACAAAACCAAAATTCCAGTGACCAAGTTTATTCATTATGACATGCATTCTATTTTATACACAGGATGAGATATCTTCAAAAGTTGCAAAAGTGCGTGTATGCATGCATGAAAATCAATGGAAGTGACGAGATATCAGTGTCATGTCAGTCACGTAGGCGAAGTAAGCGAATCTATACTAGTGAATGGCAAAGATCAGGTGATGGCAAACAACAATGCTCTGCAACTGGGAGATCTATACCTTTTCAACATCAAATTCGGAATAATCAATATCAAATTTGAAATTGATAATTCCGAATTTGATGTTGAAAAGGTATAGATTGCTATTCGATGGCAATCATGATCGCCTTGACTCCGTAACAAACCATACGTTACAAACTACCTACTTACAACCGATTACAGTAGTAACAAAAGCAGGACTAAATTTGCGACAGCAAAAAATCTACAATTATCATGTAATATTTTAATAATGTTCATTATGCAAGAATGTCACCGTAGAATTTTGGAAAACATCACCTAATCGCCTGGGAATTATTTGGGAATAGGAAATTAGTATTTCCTGTTTCTCATGAATAACAGTTACGGCGATATGCGAAACCGTCCCGCTCTGTACCAAATTGCTACCGATGAAAATTGCGCTGTATAAGGCTAATTGCTATTTTATATCTTTGCATAATAAAAATTTCAGACTTTTATGCAAGATATCAATTCGAGCCTTTCTCTTCTCTCTTGAACGTAATCCACATGTTTGTTTAGGAATGATTTCCCATTTCTTGTTTTCTAAAAGAAACTTCTGGTCTGTAGAGAACAGCATCCCGAAGGACTGAATCTGGAAGCATATGAAGCTCTCCTGTCTACCATCGAAAGAGACTGCCGTGTCCTTGAATCCTTTCGGATAATGGACTATTCGCTTCTCCTTGGTGTGCACAACCTTGACGCTGCCAAGAAAGATCGAGTAAGTCTTCAGATTTGCCATTTGGAGTTTTTTCAGGCTTTCAGTAACTTCTCTTTCAGGAGAGTCGGATAGCGGAGAAGCAGAAAGGTGCTGATGCTGCCGGAGATAGCAATACAGGTAAGATTTGTCTTCGCCTTCATCGATATTTCAGAGGATTCACGATCGACTTTGGAAATTTGTGGATTTTTCTTTTCTGGAGCTATTCGATTTCATCAGTAATAATGCACAGCATGTAACCTGGCAATTGATGAATTTATCAAATCTCAACAGATGTAATCACCACGAGACATGTTTCGGCCTCATCAGTCCTGGGTAGGTTCGAACCAGCGACGTTGGCGTTAGAGGACTTGCAAGCATGCCCTCTAACCACAAGGCCACCGGAACATCTGTTGAGACCGTGAATTAGCAAGGAAGGCAGTGCTTTAACGCATGCACGTGGAGGGCGTGTTCGAACCAGCGACGTTGGCGTTAGAGGACTTGCAAGCATGCCCTCTAACCACAAGGCCACCGGAACATCTGTTGAGAGCGTGAATCAGGCTGGAAGACACTGCTGTAACGCATGCACGTGGAGGGCGTGTTCGAACCAGCGACGTTGGCGTTAGAGGACTTGCAAGCATGCCCTCTAACCACAAGGCCACCGAATCATCTGTATAGAGCGTGAATCAGGCTGGAAGACACTGCTGTAACGCATGCACGTGGAGGGCGTGTTCGAACCAGCGACGTTGGCGTTAGAGGACTTGCAAGCATGCCCTCTAACCACAAGGCCACCGGAACATCTGTTGAGACCGTGAATTAGCAAGGAAGGCAGTGCTTTAACGCATGCACGTGGAGGGCGTGTTCGAACCAGCGACGTTGGCGTTAGAGGACTTGCAAGCATGCCCTCTAACCACAAGGCCACCGGAACATCTGTTGAGAGCGTGCATTAGGCTGGAAGACACTGCTGTAACGCAGGCACGTGGAGGGCGTGTTCGAACCAGCGACGTTGGCGTTAGAGGACTTGCAAGCATGCCCTCTAACCACAAGGCCACCGGAACATCTGTTGAGAGCGTGCATTAGGCTGGAAGACACTGCTGTAACGCAGGCACGTGGAGGGCGTGTTCGAACCAGCGACGTTGGCGTTAGAGGACTTGCAAGCATGCCCTCTAACCACAAGGCCACCGAATCATCTGTATAGAGCGTGAATCAGGCTGGAAGACACTGCTGTAACGCATGCACTGGATGGCGTGTTCGAAGCAGCGACGTTGGCGTTAGAGGACTTGCAAGCATGCCCTCTAACCACAAGGCCACCGGAACATCTGTTGAGACCGTGAATTAACAAGGAAGGCAGTGCTTTAACGCATGCACGTGGAGGGCGTGTTCGAACCAGCGACGTTGGCGTTAGAGGACTTGCAAGCATGCCCTCTAACCACAAGGCCACCGGAACATCTGTTGAGAGCGTGCATTAGGCTGGAAGACACTGCTGTAACGCATGCACGTGGAGGGCGTGTTCGAACCAGCGACGTTGGCGTTAGAGGACTTGCAAGCATGCCCTCTAACCACAAGGCCACCGGAACATCTGTAGAGAGCGTGAATCAGGCTGGAAGACACTGCTGTAACGCATGCACGTGGAGGGCGTGTTCGAACCAGCGACGTTGGCGTTAGAGGACTTGCAAGCATGCCCTCTAACCACAAGGCCACCGGAACATCTGTTGAGAGCGTGCATTAGGCTGGAAGACACTGCTGTAACGCATGCACGTGGAGGGCGTGTTCGAACCAGCGACGTTGGCGTTAGAGGACTTGCAAGCATGCCCTCTAACCACAAGGCCACCGGAACATCTGTTGAGACCGTGAATTAGCAAGGAAGGCAGTGCTTTAACGCATGCACGTGGAGGGCGTGTTCGAACCAGCGACGTTGGCGTTAGAGGACTTGCAAGCATGCCCTCTAACCACAAGGCCACCGGAACATCTGTTGAGAGCGTGCATTAGGCTGGAAGACACTGCTGTAACGCAGGCACGTGGAGGGCGTGTTCGAACCAGCGACGTTGGCGTTAGAGGACTTGCAAGCATGCCCTCTAACCACAAGGCCACCGAATCATCTGTAGAGAGCGTGAATCAGGCTGGAAGACACTGCTGTAACGCATGCACGTGGAGGGCGTGTTCGAACCAGCGACGTTGGCGTTAGAGGACTTGCAAGCATGCCCTCTAACCACAAGGCCACCGGAACATCTGTTGAGACCGTGAATTAGCAAGGAAGGCAGTGCTTTAACGCATGCACGGTGGAGGGCGTGTTCGAACCAGCGACGTTGGCGTTAGAGGACTTGCAAGCATGCCCTCTAACCACAAGGCCACCGGAACATCTGTTGAGAGCGTGAATTAGGCTGGAAGACACTGCTGTAACGCAGGCACGTGGAGGGCGTGTTCGAACCAGCGACGTTGGCGTTAGAGGACTTGCAAGCATGCCCTCTAACCACAAGGCCACCGGAACATCTGTAGAGAGCGTGAATCAGGCTGGAAGACACTGCTGTAACGCAGGCACGTGGAGGGCGTGTTCGAACCAGCGACGTTGGCGTTAGAGGACTTGCAAGCATGCCCTCTAACCACAAGGCCACCGGAACATCTGTTGAGAGCGTGAATCAGGCTGGAAGACACTGCTGTAACGCATGCACGTGGAGGGCGTGTTCGAACCAGCGACGTTGGCGTTAGAGGACTTGCAAGCATGCCCTCTAACCACAAGGCCACCGGAACATCTGTTGAGACCGTGAATTAGCAAGGAAGGCAGTGCTTTAACGCATGCACGTGGAAGGCGTGTTCGAACCAGCGACGTTGGCGTTAGAGGACTTGCAAGCATGACCTCTAACCACAAGGCCACCGGAACATCTGTAGAGAGCCTGAATGAGTCAGGAAGACACTGCTGTAACGCATGCACGTGGAGGGCGAATTGAGTAGCGCTTACGTAAGGCGCCTCAATATTGGGAGTGTCTTTAAGTGACTGCAGAATGCAATCCGTCCTCCATGTGCCTGCGTTAAAGCAGTGTCTTTTTGACTAATTCACGCTCTCAACAGATGGTGCGGTGGCCTTTTGGTTAGAGGGTATTCTTGCACGTCCCCTATCTCCAACGTCACTAGTTCGAACCTACCCACGAGTTGTCAGACCCAACGGGCCGAAACATGTCTCATGGTGGATCTGATACATGCACAGCAGTTTCTCTTCACAGCAGGTCTCTCTTCGAGCCTGGATTGAGGGTTCGATAGCTGGTTTCATTTGCACAGCAATATGTTTTCAGCAATTTGACAATAGAAGCGCGGCATCAGGAAGATATGCCAGTATTTTGAGAATCGTGAAACCGGTTTTCGGCATTACCGGGAACTACAAAAGTGTCGGTAAAGCCGGCAATGGTGATAGCGGCACTGCGACTCCTAATTTGAATTTAGGACTTATTTTATCTACTAAAGCATTCCATTTGTTAAGAAGTTAAGACGCCAACTAATTTTTATGTAGTCCTGAGCGGTAACTGAGAAGCAAAGGATCACCCGTCTGATCTCCGCGCGTCGGAGCCAGCTGTGGATAGGGTAAAACGGCATACTAATACTGTTTATTATTTATTTATTGAACGAGACCGATTTAAGTGACATTTTTGTGACTTCAAGGTCACTTAAGAATAAATACATTAATAAAGTCTGAAACTATCTACAGTGCAACTATCAGGAATGGTCAGGATAAGGTTCTTGGCAGCAGTTCAGCCTTTAGACCTCCCTTGAAGGTGAATCTCTAGCACCAACTGTGTTCAGTCGGGAAGTCGGAATGAGAAATGGGTCGTTGTAGACAGTTCGGAGATGGCTTCGGGAAGGGTTGGAAGACACAGGCTGGAGACAGGAAGACAGGTAACATGGGGTAAAGCTGAGTAAATTTGTGGGCAGCTTTCACCTGGAAATGGTTTTTTTAGGATCTGTCCTTTGAGAAAACAGCAGATTTGCCAAATGTTTATTTCACAAAAAGTTAGTGATCTTGTATATCTTCTTTGAATTGCAAGAAACCCGTTTCTTGAAACTTTGTGACAAACACGGAGAAATTATAGTTCAACAACAAAATTGGTTGTTTATGATTCGCTTCAACTACTCTAAGAATTCAAAAATGTCAAAGATAACACAGTCATCGAATGATACCATAGAACTAAAACGCACAAGTATAAATCCAGGGCATGAAAGAAATATCAACATTAATAACGCATAGTTTAGTGCAGATATCTCTGGTCTTCCAATGATCTCAGTGTATTATATGACAAAATATCACACGGAAATTTTCATGGATTCCTAGATGACTAAATATCACATATCTATAGTTTGAAGAGCTGGGGTTTAACTGAAAACGTCTGTTGGTGTGTCGCTATAAGCACGTAAAATAATTGCTTCATAATTTGCAAAATAGAAGCTTGGATTGGAGGCCTATTTGCTTCTTGTAGTAGGATCCATCGACGAATTCCATCTTAATTGAGCGCATACTGTAATCTGCCACTTTCCATTGATATTGATACCCCGCTTGGTGTTATGTTATGCTCCATAACCTGCAACAGCAAGATTTCACGACTTCGGTCTTGTGTATTGATGAAATGGTGCAGAATTTTCTTCAATCATTGAGCAACCCGAAGGACATGTTTGATTCTTGATGCTGCTATAAGTTCACTCATTCTTAGAGGAAGTCATAAAATGCGCAATTTGTAGCTGACAAGCTTTGAATGCCATCAGAGTTAGACTGACCAGTGAACCATAATATGCATTTTATCAAGGTTGAGTCATGCTATATTTCAAGAATGTCGAGATTCAAAATTTTCTTTCTTTCCATACCGGTCATTCGGATCTGAGTAGTAAGTTAAAAAACAACAAATTTGACACCATTGATGTACATGTAGTGGTAGGCTATAAACAGAATTGATGGACATTCACGCCGTCTTCATGCGGTAAATGTCACGAATGGAAATGAATGGATTTGGATATTTCCATGGACTTCTGCATGGATTTCCATAGCATCTAGAAATCCATGGTAATTGCCTGATATATTCCGTGTATTATGTACATAACAAACGGAAGCCATCAGATATCACACTCCGAATTACAGGTAAAACTATGCGTTATGATAGATATTTTCAAGAATTATCCTATAACATGCGGCCGTCGTTTGTTACGTTGATAATGCTTTCAAATATCGTTTGATATCCTATACTTAAACTATGCAAATGGGCATCTACATGAATATGGGAAATCTGCATATTTCTACATTAATGTCGGAAAACCTATTTACAACATCATGGAAATCGGAATGAACAATCAACTATCACAGATATCACTACGTTGGAATATGGGGCACCACCTCAAAGACATTAGTAAGCAAGGACTGCTAGACGAAATGTTGTACGGTCTCGTGTGGGTAACCACTGTAAGGACTGGATTAGGGAGGTTGCGTGGTCACGAGGGTGAGCGTCGAATAAGAGACACGAAATGGCGTTTAGAAGTGATTGAAGTTGATCTTATTACTCGATAGTTATTATTTTGATAGCACGGCGTCTCATTTTGCTGGCATTAAAAGATACGAGACGCAGCTGATTCTGTGGTCTGAGTACTTTTCTATTGGTCTCCGTAGCTCACTCTCCTATCTCTTGTGATAGATTCTTTCTCATTTTTAGTGGTGAATACTCGGAAGGAGAGTACTTCAACGCCTCGTCCTATCTCTGCACCACCGGCCAGTGGTTTACAAAACGATGAAGAAGAAGAGGAGGAGACTCATCCGGATCTGCCGCGAGTCTGCTCGAAGGAATCCAACATCGCAAAGCGCCTCCTCCAACGAAGTCGCAGTGCTAGGCAGAGGATAGCCCTTTTCTCTACTGCAATGGAGAGTATTCAAGCGCATGGGGAACCCGTGGAACTGGAAAAGGAGGAGCAGGAGTGGGTGCCGTGAGTTATGTGGCCGGGAGGACAGAAGAAGCCATTATCTAGCGGCATTCTCGCCATAGAAATCCTATGAATATTATTGAGACATATAAATAATTTGAGCATTGTCATACTACTATCAAGTAATACATCAGTAGAATGATGATAAGTACAAATCAATATTAGATATGCAACAGTACATAAAATCAGCCGGCATTGAGACGTATTTTGTCAGTGTCATGTTCGATACATTTCAGACCCGGAGGAATACCTGCTCGAAATCAGAGAGGTGAACGACTGCTGCTGTTTGTAGGAATCATTGACATCCTTCAAAATTACCGTTTCCTCAAGAAAATGGAACATCGCGTGAAGTCCATTGCTTATGACGGAGTAAGTTTTGCGCAATTTTATTGGTATTTGATCATGTTGATGACTGAAATGTCTTTCTGCAGGACACCATATCTGTTCATAATCCCAGTTTCTACAAGGAACGATTCCAACAGTTCTTCAAATCGGCAGTATTCCATCAAGTACCTTCCTGTAAGTGATAGAATTCTAGAAAGTTGATGCTCTGATAAACTCCATTTCTTTTCATATTTGTTCTTTTTTTTTCTTCCACTCTTTTTCTGATTTTCTTCTTATCTTTGATATTTTTCTCTTTCTCTTGTGGTGATGGCCTTCAAATGTGAAGGTTTTGGTTCCTGTTCGTGTTGTGGTGTGATGACTGCTTGCATAGATTTCGGTGAAGAAGCATCGTCCAATATGAATAGGAGAACAATCCTAGATATCTGAGATTGAACAACCGGAGCCATTATTGACGTCGTATCAGTATTTCACTGGCCTCAGATTTCGAGGTATTTTAGCTGTGAATTCTTTGACAATTTTTTAGATTCAAATAATAAAAGCGACTTCACAATACTTGCTGTTAGGCTAAACTTGTCGGATCAGCATGATAGGAAGATAAATAGAACAACTACGAGTCCGTTTTTACACGCGCAACTTGATACTCAGAAGATATAAGCTGATGAGATCTGTGCATCTTGTATATCAATATTCATTAAATTGCTACTGTCTGTCGACGCACGATTATTGAAGTCATGTCCTTGCTTTAGTGTCAGCAATTAAGTTGCGCGTGTAAACGCACCCTACAGAGAGCATCTGATTTGATTGATGACCTTCAACTGATAACGCAGTGCTGGTCATTAAAGAAAAATGCATAATGTGGTCGTGTTCTCAATATTCTTTGAAATTATCAAGGTGTTGATAGGTCAGTGTCCGCCCTAATCAAATTTGTCCATAGCCTTTAGCCAGATGATCTATTAAATGCACCAGTGTGACAGACAATTGGTTTCTGATTGTCGATTTTGCCAGATGAGATGCACGACTACTTCTGATCCGTTCCAATCTGGTTGGTCGAATCATATCCATTTCCGTTCTCACTTAACAGAGCTAAGTGAAGAGATTCTTTGTTAGTTTAATAAATAGCCGCTATCGTCGCTAAAGTTATAATCGTTTGGCGCTCAGATATTGCATATGTTGCTCTTGTGTCAGTTGACAGTGTGTTCTGGATGGTAGAACACATTCTCACCGATGTCTATGTTTGGCCGTTTGTATGTGAGTGCAGTTGTATGGAGTTATTTCTTGCGTGACGATGAAAATACTAGCGTGGTGGTAGATAGTTACTGAGGATGGTTTGAAGATTCTACCCAATTTACCACTGTTGCTGTTTATGTTACGGACTTTTGTTTCATCTTGTCGAATATGAACTTAGCGATCGATTGATTGTCTTACTGACATACGAATGAGAGATTTGAAAAGATGAAATGGCTCCGCTTAAATCTGAGCTTGTTTTGTTGTGCTTTGAAATGAGGAAGCCCTCTTAAATTTACTTGTGAATTCGTTAAGCATTAAAACTGAGAAACGCCAATACACTAGGTCAACAAATTTCATGATATCTATGGACTTCTAGAAATCTACAACTTGGACTTGAGCTTTAATTTCGTTGTGAATCCACTGTGTATCTTAGCTACCCTCTCTGTGCTATCTGCCGAGAGCCACTTTCTTTGGAAGATACATATGAGAATCTTTGTGATTATTCTTATAGGATTTTCACATAAATCCTAAAGGATTTTCTTCAAAATGACAGCACATTCTGCTCTCGTTTTGTAAGTCTGATTAGCTGCGAATTTGATCAAGATCACAAGATGTTCAACAAAAATTTTGTATAAAATTTAGTAAGCCATCAATCTAACATGTTTCTCTTATGATAACTCCACAAAGAGAAATGGAGCAAATGTTCTGTAGTTGGATGTCCTTCCCGACGCATCGCTTTCTGCTTAGATGGGACCTTAGGTCCAATGATCTTCAAAGCTCTGTTTGAGTCCTCTGATATCGACGCGACTCCGGTAAATCCATGAAAGAGAACAAGGAAAAGATCTTTATTTAGTAGGCCTGCACATCTTCAAGAAAATATCAAAAAGTGTTTCCCTGACTGGCTATTGTCAATTTGACAAACAGAACAGCAATCAGAAGTCCATGTAGCTGATGCTTTAAGTGTATGAAAAAATGACTTTCCTTTGCATGATAATGAAAATTTGTCCATAAAGGGCTCACATGTTTCTGCATCAATGCCATTTTTCAAGGGACACCGTTTACTGAACGTCACAGACATTTCGACAGTCTTTCTCAATGTGTAGTAAAGTCAAATATTCATGTGCATCCATTCGACATTGATTCAGAATATCTGAAGAGAATGACAACTACTAAGTCAATACAATACAGCAACACCCTTGATTCCCCGACCGCACTCGCCTGAGCAAGGAATCGAACCGAAGTCCGCGGTGGAGACGAGCTCGCACCTTCTTCACTAGGCCACGCCGACCGCACTCGCCTGAGCAAGGAATCGAACTGAAGTCCGCGGTGGAGACGAGCTCGCACCTCCTTCACTAGGCCACGCTGACCGCATTCGCCTGACCCGGGAATCGAACCGAAGTCCGCGGTGGAGACGAGCTCGCACCTTCTTCACTAGACCACGCCGAACGCACTCGCCTGACCCGGGAATCGAACCGAAGTCCGCGGTGTAGACGAGCTCGCACCTTCTTCACTAGGCCACGCCGACCGCACTCGCCTGAGCAAGGAATCGAACTGAAGTCCGCGGTGGAGACGAGCTCGCACCTTCTTCACTAGGCCACGCCGACCGCACTCGCCTGAGCAAGGAATCGAACTGAAGTCCGCGGTGGAGACGATATCACACCTTCTTCACTAGGCCACGCTGACCGCACTCGCCTGAGCAAGGAATCGAACTGAAGTCCGCGGTGGAGACGAGCTCGCACCTTCTTCACTAGGCCACGCCGACCGCACTCGCCTGAGCAAGGAATCGAACTGAAGTCCGCGGTGGAGACGAGCTCGCACCTTCTTCACTAGGCCACGCCGACCGCACTTGCCTGACCGAGGAATCGAACCGAAGTCCGCGGTGGAGACGAGCTCGCACCTTCTTCACTAGGCCACGCTGACCGCACTCGCCTGAGCAAGAAATCGAACTGAAGTCCGCGGTGGAGACGAGCTCGCACCTTCTTCACTAGGCCACGCCGACCGCACTCGCCTGACCTAGGAATCGAACCGAAGTCCGCGGTGGAGACGAGCTCGTACCTTCTTCACTAGGCCACGCTGACCGCACTCGCCTGAGCAAGGAATCGAACTGAAGTCCGCGGTGGAGACGAGCTCGCACCTTCTTCACTAGGCCACGCTGACCGCACTCGCCTGACACAGGAATCGAACCGAAGTCCGCGGTGGAGACGAGCTCGCACCTTCTTCACTAGGCCACGCCGACCGCACTCGCCTGACCCAGGAATCGAACCGAAGTCCGCGGTGGAGACGAGCTCGCACCTTCTTCACTAGGCCACGATGACCGCACTCGCCTGACCCAGGAATCGAACCGAAGTCCACGGTGGAGACGAGCTCGCACCTTCTTCACTAGGCCACGCTGACCGATTTCGCCTGAGCAGGGAATCGAACCGAAGTCCGCGGTGGAGACGAGCTCGCACCTTCATCACTAGGCCACGCTGACCGCATTCGCCTGACACAGGAATCGAACCGAAGTCCGCGGTGGAGACGAGCTCGCACCTTCTTCACTAGACCACGCCGACCGCACTTGCCTGACCCATGAATCGAACCGAAGTCCGCGGTGGAGACGAGCTCGCACCTTCTTCACTAGGCCACGCTGACCGCATTCGCCTGACCCATGAATCGAACCGAAGTCCGCGGTGGAGACGAGCTCGCACCTTCTTCACTAGGCCACGCTGACCGCATTCGCCTGACCCATGAATCGAACCGAAGTCCGCGGTGGAGACGAGCTCGCACCTTCTTCACTAGGCCACGCTGACCGCACTCGCCTGACCCATGAATCGAACCGAAGTCCGCGGTGGAGACGAGCTCGCACCTTCTTCACTAGGCCACGCTGACCGCATTCGCCTGACCTAGGAATCGAACCGAATTCCGCAGTGGAGACGAGTACATTATTCACTAGGCCACGCTGACGGTACTACGCTAACGCAGACGGCCACGCTATGCCGTCAGCGTGGCTTAGTGAAGAAGGAGCGAGCTCGTCTCCACCGCGGACTTCAGTTCGATTCCTTGCTCAGGCGAGTGCGGTCAGCGTGGCCTAGTGAAGAAGGTGCAAGCTCGTCTCCACCGCGGACTTCGGTTCGATTCCTTGCTCAGGCGAGTGCGGTCAGCGTGGCCTAGTGAAGAAGGTGCAAGCTCGTCTCCACTGTCATCGTCTCATTGTCGTAGTAAGCATCTGCTTTTGGAGTCATACTACACCAGTAAAGAAGTGCATACCATCAGATGTTTTAATGAATGGCTGTAAGAATTCAAGAACCAGATTTTGACTGTCGATTTCTTGTCTGTATGTAATGTACAGTTTAATCCATTTAAACTTGCTTTTGCCACATGTTAATTTTTTTGATAAATGTTTATCGATTTATTTGTGCAGAATTATTAATATTTGCTCATTTCGTTTAATTTCTTCTGCTTTCAATCAAGCTGCATTGTAGCGGCCATTTTCTCTTGTTTCTTGATATTGCTTAGATTTCTATGTCGCTCACATTTTTTATAATCATCGTGCTAGCTCATAATCACATCAGAAAGTCTTGTGTTGGATGGCTTTTAAGCCACTCATCAGCAGTGGCCGTCAAACTTTGAATATATTGAAGGCCTCTTTTTAACATCAAATGAGAGATGAATTATTGAATGATATTGATTTTCATCCTAACTTCTCTTTCAATTCGTGTTCGTAGCTCACCTCCGACACCGGCTGAGCAGTCGCTGAATAATTGTTTAGTGAATAATTGAGGCTTTCAGTTTCTCTTTTCTCAATAAACAGTGTCAATATAACAATCATGCCTAGATTTTGAAAGCATCAATGAGTCGTACAGCCGAGTGACTGCGTGCTATGATTCATGTAGATATAGAAATGTGTGGAAGTTTCTGGCTACATACATAGATAGTGGTCTCTAATTCAGAAGTCGGCAACTCGTCGGCTATTATTCGCGTTCATTGTTAAAATCGGAGAGTGATTGTCTATCGATGCTGAGAGTGTCTTGATTTGATTGTTTTATTCTCTGGCTTTGGATGTTCTTCTTTGTCTTTCAAACGAATATTTTCTATTTTCTAATGTTCTGCTTAGAAATTCCCATGTTCATGCCCTATTCTCATATGAATATTCTGTGTTCAGTGGACGAACCGGAAATCCTTGGACCGAACGCTCAGCGCTTCCGCCGCCTCGTTCATCTCGGTAATGCGCGCTTCTCCTCCACTTACTACTCACAAACAGTTCATCAGTAACCACCGCCTTTGCAACTATGAGCAAGTCTGTCCAACTAACGATGAAACAACTAGGTCGTGGTCATGTTTTGAAAACGTTTTGGTATCTTAAATTACGAAATAATAGATTTGCAATACTACTGCTTGATTTACAGAGTAACACGAAGATTCATTAAACTATGAAAATGGAAAGTATAAGTCTTTTGCTGTCGAGAGGGCTACGATGTAAGTCGATTCCTCGTTTTGTCGCGTTTTATCCATGTAATGCTGATGTGCCGTTTTGCTTGCGCAATCAGTTTGCTGAGGGTGCTCATGGAAGACTTTTAGAAGGTCCAGGATTCGTCTCAGTCCACCTTGGGAGATATCATCGCTCTCAAGGGGTTACTAGCCCTATCCCGGAACCATGAGTTATCGGACAGTATCAGTAGAAGAATACGAAACTTAAAAGTAAGATGAATACATATTACCAGCAAGTGAATCGAATTGAACAGCATGCCTGGAAATAGATCAAGATGAGCCCATTGTTTGTCATACAAGGCATCTCGACATCTTGACAACGTTGAATGCGAATGTTCGGCAAAATGATGACTTCCTGGATAGACCCTCATGAGTTGCAAGCGGTGTGAACATCACAATGAAACTCATCCATGCCACACATGAAACCCCACCCAACATGTTTGCTTTCATAATTTTTTCTTTTTTCAATTTCCTCAAACACTGATAACGATTTAGAGTGCCACTCATCTTATATTGTTGTCGTGTCGCTGTCTGTATTGAGAAAATCGGTGAACTATCAACGAGGTTGAATATCATTGATCAAGTAAGTGGTAGGATGGCTCAGTTGGTTAAGGGTCACGTTTCGGTGCGGAAATATAGAAGGTCCAGGGCTCGAACCCGGGGGTTGGAGGTACCACAGCTTTCACCACAGGCTTGAAACCCGAACCTGGTGAGAGCTATGAGTATGGGTCGCTGTCCCAACCTCAACTTGCTAGCTTGGCTTTGTGCCTTGGGTGGGGATGAGAAAAGTGCTGTTGGGATATCTCTATCCCTTGTGCGGTTACAAACAATGGTTGTAGAAGTGGGTTGTGACCACAGAATTAGATTCCTCTGCGCGCGCTTCGGTTTCCTAGAAAGGAAGGGTTGTATGTAACCTTAATATCGAAATGGCACATCACAAAATTAGACAACTTGCTCCTTCTCGAATGGATAATTCGTGTATCGCTTGCTATTGGAAATGGCAAACAATAAGCTGTCAGCAGAGGACACCAGAGCCAGTGAGAGATGCGTGTATGCTGTGCTATCACTTCGCACACACCAAAACACACATCGATGCCTGGCTTCGATTCAATGTATGCACTATACAGTGAGAAATGCCGAGGAGAGGATGTGAAATCATCAAGTGAACTAATTTTCGTACGCCTGCTACTTTCTTTAATAATGATCAGAAGGGCCAACATTATGGAGAAAACTTGTGCGCAATGTTCTGAATTCTTCGAATCTGAAGGAATTGTGGCAATCGAAGCACTTTGCTGGAACTCACATCAATCCGCAAGCGACGCACGACTTTTTTCCTATCTCTATAAGGTATTAGGAATTCCATGTTGCCCTCGATGTGCCGTCAATTTCGTATTAATCACACCCCTAGCAAATCGAAGCAGATAAACAAAATATTAAATTCTGTGGTCAATACCGATAGACAAACCCACAGCCATGGGACCACACACATGGGAATCTGCTGATAGCTGACCTTTAAGGCTGGTTTGTTAAGGGTCGCATGTCGTAACACTGTCTTCCACAATAGCGCGCTCTGATTGGTCAATGCTTCACGCAACTGCGCTTCAATTCGAATGACGGCTTGCAAATCAATGCCTGCTGCTTTGCCGTGCGTGTCACCCTTGCGACGTCGTATGTAATGCAGTGCCCATTGTGACTTCAAATATTGCAGCGCCAATGAACGTCGAGCCTTCTTGTCGCAAGAAAAAGGGAAGATAATTGTGACGTCAAATTTCACGTGTCAGCACAGACGATGAAGCGACCTACGACCCATTCACGACCAGCCTTTATGCTGCTTATCTGCGTACTGAAAAGTGGTCTCCGTGACACAGTGGTTAAGTGCCTTGCCTAGTGTGAGAGGTCGAGTGATGAAAGTGGCTGGAAGTCGGCAGGACGGGCATCAGAACTATAAGTGTCACAACGTTCCAGGAAGAAGTCTGACTGTCAGCACCGCCCAGTTTGGGGTGGAGTGACGCTAGAGCTTCATTTCCAGCATGATATTGCAGTTCTTTGCATTTTTACCAGTGCATTTAAAAGTGGTTCTTGCTTAGAGAATCTATGTATTGAATGCAGTTCATTGCAGGTCCTTGTAACTGGGCCAAACGACGGTAACGCTCGCTACATTTGATAGCAAAACTCGATCCAAAACCAACATTCTCTATGATACGATATTCTTTTTGAATATTCTGAAGATGCAGTTTGATGTAATACGACATTGACCTATTACATACAAAATATGAAGTTCATACTATTTCTACATTTGTGCACAGAGATCATTTAATATGGTAACGCTCGCGACAGAGATAAATATTTCATTATAGATTTTTTGAGATTACATTGATATTTTATCTAAACTAAAGAAGCTGTTGTCTCAAAAACGAAATGATGGATAAATAATGAATAGTTGATGATTTCTTCATGCTTGAATAGATTACTGAAACCACCGATTGCGAGATTTCAATCAATCTTGACGGTAACGCTCGCGACATGCCGTAGTAACGCTCGCGACATTATCTAAAAAATTACGGAGAACATAAATTTTGCCATTGAATTTGTCATCACAGGAGATAATAATAATGAAGATTACAATATTGAACGATTAGTTTAGAAACAGCACACCAAACATTTTATTTGTACCGGAATCGTAACACAGAAGTTTAGCATAATGCAAGATGAAGTCAATATCGGAGAACTTACTATATCTTGGGTAGCCATAGCCATGAATCAATAACAAGCTTTAGTTACTTGAGGAAGAAACTTCCCTTACCTCAACGAGCCTTTCTCTGACTTAGGACAGGAAATGGAGCTTCTTTAGTCGCTGTACATATACTTACCCCTCCCCGCTTTTGTTAGCATTCATGGAAAGTCGATGATCTTTGGCACTATAAACTGGCTAATCATTCTTATCTCCGAGGGAAAAAACTTTTTCAATATTTTGGGTAACGCTCGCGACATTCAAAGTATACACATTTAATATTTCCTAAAGAGTCATAACTAACTATCTAACTAACATCTATGCAGACATGCTTCAGCTCTTTAGCTAGCATAGGTCTGAACTTTAGACTATATAGTATATCATGGTCATCGGCATAATTCGTCAAAAACTGGTTTGAAATTTTGCGTCGGTGCAACCAACTTGTGGTTTGATCCCACTACACTTTTTCCATGTCTATTTCAGATATTTCCATGTCTATTTCAGATACAGTACATCTTCGATTATCCGGATTTCGATTATCCGGACGTAATTTTAGAATCCGTTCGATTCTCCGTGATTCCATCAAAACATGTACATGTACATACATGGAATCAAATGTTCATTTTGGCATTCCTCTCCTCTTTAGGTAACACATACACGAAGTACTCTTGCTTTACCAGCAATTAATTTTTGCTCAATTTGCGGTTCTCGCCTGAGTCAAATAATAGGCAAGCAGCTAAATGATTGGAGCATTCTTAAAAAGGTTATGCATGCTAGTCAAAGCTGGGATACAGCTCTGATAAATCACTTTCAATTCATGGTCTCAGTTCACGGTCATTGTTTGTGTACGTGTATTTATGTGCTTTAATAGGAACGACAGTGAATAGATAGCAGACATGTACAATTGATGCTCATAATTTCATTAAACAGTCGAAGAATCGGAATTAAATATATCAAGTATTACATTCTAGGTAGACATGCAGGATGGATAAGCCCACAAGCTTTTGCTAACATGGGATTTAAAAATTCGCTTATCCGGATCTTTGACTGACCTATTGGGTTTTGACCATCCGGATAATCGAAGCACTGTATCTATCAACAACCTTAACTTTGAAGATATCTGAAATTCATTTGGAAAGACATGGAATAGAAATGGAAAAGGCGTAGTGCAAGAACTTTATATCATGCTGGAAATATAATATAGGAATAGTATCCACTTTTAGAGAACATTAATGCATAGATTCCGAGAACACGTTGATGTCCGATAGAAGTGGACATTATTGGTGCTCTAACTCAATGAAGATGAAATCCATTCCGATTCTACAAGCAATGATTACACTAAGTGACAATCTATGTTCTTGATATGGATATCTGAGGAGCTTTGCTCTAAAATGTTCACTATTGCACAATTTCTATGTAGATTTAACATAGAATGCTGGTTCCGGACAATAATGCAGTTTTTAACTCAATGCAATTTCAATGTAATTCAGTGGTAGCGGACATTTATTGAGCTTTTTTCTTCCATAGGAATTGCATGGCAGAATGTAGAAATCTTCTGCTAAGATGAATTATAATGCCAACTATGCGGCATTAGTATCCGCAGATTGATGTAGAAATCGGCATGATTTCCATCTTCATTGGGTTGGAATATCGCATACCTTATGGTGCTTCCACCTGTTATTCGCGTCGCGTCTCGTTCAATTATTTTGGAAGCACTGAAAGCTATGCGGTAATAAATATATCTGCGCACTAAAAGACACATCAACTTCAGCATATTCATAGTCATTGAGAGACTAAAGGCTGGTCGTGAATGGATCGTAGGTCGCTTCACTGTCTGCACTGTCACGTGAAATTTGACGTCACAATAATCCTCCCTTTTTCTGGCGGCGCTCGACGTTCATGGCGCTGCAATATTTGAAGTCACAATGGGCACTGCATTACACGTGGCAAGCATTGTAAAGCAGCACACACTGATTGGAAAACGTCTTGCGTGAGCTGCGTGAAATATTGACCATTCAGAGCGCGGCCCAGTGGAAACCAGCCTTCAGACGGTGACGCGTCCGATTTTGAAGCTGGTCATTTCGAGTTCACCTGTGCTTAATTACGAAAACGACTGTCAGGATGGTTCACTGTTTTTCTTTGAAGATGAATGTTTGACGAACTTTCAGTTTTCTGCTTTCACCGTCGCTAAATCCCAATTAAGTTACTTGACGTTGAATTAGACTTGAGTCGTTTTACATTTAGTTGACTAGTCGGTTAGAAGTATCGATTTATCGTTGTATCGCTTGGAATATTCATATTATACTTGTCGTCATCACAGGCAGTGAGCAAGGTAGAAGCGTAGTTTTTATAGATATTCAGTGAATTTTCTGTTTGATAAATCACTAAAAAACAAGAACTAACCTTGAAATACACTCGATGATGAATTTTTTGAGCTCATTTCTAAATAGGCGCAATTCCCCCGCTGAAGAGCAGTCAAGCTTTAAATTCAGCGTAAAGTGAAATGACTATCCTGCAATATGCATCTTTTTTGCATGAAACGTGACGTTACCTTATTGGTGCTAGCGTCATTGACACAACAGACCAGTAAAAATGAGTATAAATATTAACTTTACTCTTTTTGTTTCTTTTTTCAGAGTTAATCTTAACTGCTGATTACATTTTAGTGCAGTTCATGAAAAATCAACTAAAAATTGTGGTGAATTATCCACCTGTTATCTACGAACCAATTACGTCAATAAATATGGGGGTATTTATGGGGTGACTGCTTATGATTTTCATAAGTAGTATGTTTATATTGTGCCTAACCTTTACGACTTGCATGCACATAACGAAAACACACGAAATCCTATTATATCCACTAGCTCTCACAATAATGTCAGAAGCATCGGTCAGAAACTTGATTGTCTCAGATGCGCTAATATAGGAACTGTCGGAGCATTTTTGGTGTATGCATGTTTCTGAGAACGTGTTGTAGCCATGATATTGAAGTAAACTCAATAGTCATGCCACATGAACTAGCCATCGCCTAAAAAGTCACCGAAGAACAAACTAACGGAGTGCATCAAGAAACCGAGAAGTGTGAAAGGTTCCTTTGAAGCAAGTAGGGTTCATTCTAACTAATTTTGAGGACATAAATCAGAACAACTAAGACTGCAACGCCGATAAAGAAGCGCACATTCCGTTCTTATGTGCAAAGGCGATGAATAAGTTAATGTACTCGTAGCTTCGATTGATGATAGTAGCCATCGAGTTTAGTCGATAATGAAATCAAAATTGCGGAACTCGAATAAACCTTTATTAGATGTATTGCACAAATTTTCGGCCGAAGCCTTCATCAGGTGCATAAATTCTGAATAAACGGCTGGCATGTCAAAAGATCGTAAAACATTAGTCATACAGAGAGTGTCACGGTGTGGAATCGATATGGAATAGATATTGATACTGGCATTGTCACAGTCTGAAATACACATGAAGACACTGGCATTGTCACAGTGTGAAAGATAAAACAGAATGCTAAAAAACTGACAGGCAAGAACTGAATAAAATATTGTACAACGATGACAATATTTACAAAACCATATTAAATAAACTTAATCAAATGTGAAAAACAAACACATAAATAAATAAATAGATAAATAAACAAAAAAATATAAGATAAAAATGAAATAAAAAATTGGATAAAAGATTTCTGTTTGTTCCCCTTTTTTAAGTTTGTTCCTGTGTTTTATCTCCCTTTTATATTGTTGCTGTTTAATATTATTTCTATTTATCCAATTTTTTCATTTTTATCTTATAATTTTTTTTGTTTATTTATCTATTTATTTATTTATGTGTATGTTTTTCACATTTGATTAAGTTTATTTAATATGGTTTTGTAAATATTGTCATCGTTGTACAATGTTTTATTCAGTTCTTGCCTGTCAGCATTTTAGCATTCTGTTTTATCTTTCAGACTGTGACAATGCCAGTATCAATATCTATTCCATATCGATTCCACACCGTGACACTCTCTGTATGACTAATGTTTTACGATCTTTTGACATGCCAGCCGTTTATTCAGAATTTATGCACCTGATGAAGGCTTCGGCCGAAAATTTGTGCAATACATCTAATAAAGGTTTATTCGAGTTCCGCAATTTTGATTTCATCGTAGCTTCGAGTCATTTTATATCATATTTACTTCCTGACTGCTCTTATATGTTCCGGAAGTGTTTTGGATTTGATCGATTTATTTTCTTATTTTCCGTGCAAATGAATTATTGCGGTGACGATATTTTGTTACTTAGATACTTGAACAGCGAATGGCGTAGCGTAATGCGGTCTTATTCAGACTATGTTTTGTAGAATGAATCAAACTTCCTGAGTATTGGGCTGACATAGCCTTAAGTTGAAAATAATTCAAGCAATTTATCACATTTGATTATTTTATGCAGAAAAATCGCAAGATGCATTACTAGTGGCAAATACATTTCGCCTGCTCTCAGTCGATGCCGCACGCCAGAATGAAATTTATTGAGCAAGAAGTGAGCAATGTTAGTTGATACAAAGAAATTGGACGGTAGAGCAGATATTGAAGCTAGGAAAAGATAATGAACCTGGAACAAATTATACGTAAACTATGTAATACTGAAAGGCGAAGAAGTAAGTATCATGACAATGATGACCAAACATCAAAAAGAAATGAAGCTACCACGACAATATTAATTATAGTAAAGTGTCCTTCTGTAGGCAAAGGTCCGACTTGTCACGTAGTATGGCCAGCGCCTGAGTATTTTGAAAATTATTTTAATCTGAAGTAAGCTTATCTAAAAATAATAAAATTACATCATGTTGACTTCATGCAGCAATTCGTGACTGTGAAACTGCTGGTTTGTCAGTTTATTGCATCTGTTATGCATTCGATTGTATGTTGAAAATTACTACTCGTGAATATTTCCTTATGTGATCATTGGTTCATCCTCTTTGATGCAGCATTGTCAAATTATGGTCTATGGAAATGCTATTCGGTAGAAACGTTGTTCGAATTATACACAGGTGACTGGCTATATAATTGAGAATCTTGGTCTATGGTCTGGTTACAAGTAATCAAGATAATTTTAGAATGAGCTCCGTTTACATGAAATAAGCATTGCCACACTACAAAAAAATGAATAGTATCATCCTACTCCCAAAAAGGGAATCAGTAGTATACTTATCCAATATTTTATGCTAACGGATCTCATTCTCGAATGATTTGATTATCCCGACAGCCAATTTTCGAGCCTCTTTTCCATAAAAAGCAAATCATATGGGAAATGGTGTTGTAGACTCGACGCTGAATTCGGATCCAGCTTTGAAAGGTTAATAGATCTATATCTTGTTTTTAGAGTGAGCTTTGAACACATCTTTTGTTGGTTCAAACAAATTTGGTACGTACAGAACTATTCTCCCCTGTGACCGTTGTTCTCTGTCGTTACTGTTGTTCACAAGACTTGATAATTCCACTAAATGTACGAAGTCTTCTTCACAACAATTGCTTAGTATGAGATGGTCATCTGTAGAAAACTTGAAGTCTGTCAATGTGCGTTTAAACCGGCCATTTATGACAAGGAGTCACATGGATACATCATGCAATACATCCACGAATAAATTTCTGAAAACCTCTTAAAACCTCCGGCACTCATGTCATGTTCGGAGGTTTCCCTCTGCTTGTTCGTAGCAAAACACAAAATTTGCACGAGTGCTTGACCATGCGCCATCTGGACAAAGAATCTGGGTTCGGGCAACAAGACCAAGATTGACATACAGTCTGCCTATAATGTAGTTTTATAAAATCCTTTATCGTATTTGTTTCTTTCAAGCAATTCTGGCTATATAATCATACTACTCTTATATTTAATCAGTATCATGTTACAACTGTGTCATTTTGTAAAGGGAAGATTGTCATAGATGTTGCAAATCACCACGTGCATGACTGTAATGTCCGACGAACGTCGAATGTGCTCACGCAAATTTTGAGTTTGGTGCAGACAAGCAGAACAGACCTTCTAAACATGACGTACTTCGCTAGTCCTTCAATTATTAGTAAGTGGGCGAGGTTGCATTTCAAAATGCTTGAGCCAATAAGTCATGACTCGAATTCGAGGATGTGCTTTTGAGACTTAACATGTTATATGCACACATCCGAATTGGTTCCGCATGAATCATGAGAGTCAAAAATCCGCTGTGGTGATCTAGAATAATACGATAAAGTCAGTACAATCTTTTAAAACAGGGCTTTTTTTAGAAATCTATTATTTTTCTCAAATTAAAATGCAAGAAAACCAGAATCCTAAGTAGTATGATTATCGTCATTATTCTCGTCTACATGATTAATATCTCAATGACTCGGGACTTAACCATTTCGCCTCTATGCAAGCATTCTCGCATATCTTTCCAGCTCCGAAAATTTTAGTGGGAAAATTTGTTTTCAAAATTTGTGCTAGCTGCTACATGAGCGTGTTTTTTGGAACTCAAGACACAACTTTTGTATATTATGTTGGAAATATTTGATGTAAGGAGAGGTATAATTATGATCTTATTTCAACCGTGCGACACTCCAACCAACGACTTTTGAAACTGCACATAAATGTGTAACTAGTGCATACATTTCATTTACAAATATCATAGCCAGAATGTTGACTATTCGGTTTTGCTTTATGGCTCCGAAACCTGGCCTCTTTCCGCAACGCAAGGTAGAAGGACTATGGGCTTTGACAACCGATGCCAACGCCGAGTACTCAACATCAGATGGCAGGAGCGTATCACCAACGATGAAGTGCGCAGACGCACACTCCAACCGCCGTTACCACGCCTTAGCTCAACGGCGCATGCTTTGGCTGGGCCACATGCTCCTCATGCCTAGTGAACTGCCATCGAAACGTGTCCTCGATTTCAATCCGACAGCCGCTGGATGGAAAAGACCTCGAGGGCGCCCACACACACGATGGATGGACGTGGTTGTCGAAGACCTTTATCAACTCGGTATCTCCATGGATGACGCATCGGAGTTGGCACTGGATCGACCATCTTGGAGACGAATGGTGTCAAGAGCGGCCTCAACGCCTCACAGGCACGAGTCATAGGCAGGCAGGAATGTTGACTAAGTCGATATGAATACAGAGTTGGTATTTCTAAAGCCAAACTGGCAAGCAGTGGATAATCCTTATACGTACCGGTCTCTCTCAGTTTAGTAGTTACATTAAACGACAAATTCCTCGTGTGTTGAGGCAAAATGTTGATGGTTCATCAAAACATCAAAATCACGCGGCAAATCAATCCCTTGTAGATCATTCAGGTCATAGAGTAGCAACTCCGCATTTATTAAATCCCCGATGTGTATGCAGTTTCGATTTTATGAAATAAACTCGAGTTGAACACAGTTGGGTATTGTCACTAAATGTGAGATATGCAAATATTTGTAGTTTTGAATAAATTACCACGTAATTTACTGATTATGATAGTAATGCAGAAAGAATGATAGTATTTTGCAGATTCTCAGTGTCATGACAGCCTTGGAGATTTAATGTTTGTTAAATTAGCAATTCGATGGGTTCCTATTACTTTCATGTTCAACCTCAAGAGTATTTTCTTAAGTGTGATCATATCACAGGTAACCTCCACTGGTAGAGCAAAATCATAGAAAAAACAAAGACAATGATTTCAATTAGCTTAAAACAGGTAAATGGGTCCACATCACTATTCATTAGCTTCTAAGAAAGTGATCATACGTGACCGCATTTTAGACCGAAAAACTGGAAAAACTGAATCTTATCATCGAAGGTTTAAACGGTAGAGATCTAATCAGTCAATATGTGTTCAATAAGTCACGTGGTTACAATCTGCAACGAAGAAAAGGTTATTTAAATACTACGTATGAACAATTAAACAATAGGTAATGTTAGTTAAATATCTTTAAGAAATAAGAGCTACCATTATAACCTAATGTTCGGTTAAGTAATGGGTTGCTACTAAAATTTTTTATAGATTCAACAATACTAATCTCAAAGTCCGAGTTTCCACGGTAAATGATTTTCGTAACTACAATGATTGCTTTAAAATAATGTACCGTGGAAACTCGGACTTTGAGATTAGTATTGTTGAATCTATAAAAATTTTTAGTAGCAACCCATTACTTAACCGAACATTAGGTTATAATGGTAGCTCTTATTTCTTAAAGATATTTAACTAAGATTACCTATTGTTTAATTGTTTATACGTAGTATTTAAATAACCTTTTCTTCGTTGCAGATTGTAACCACGTGACTTATTGAACACATATTGAATCTTATCATATAAAAATTTTCACTGTATAGGGATACTTGTTTGAGTCGACACTCAACCTTCTAAATACTTCCTCTATAGTCACAAAATTGCTTTTTATTTTGGCGTTTTCGACCCAGGAAGAATTCTTGGTTTTCTCAAAATGACCATGATGGTGCTTACCGTGTTTTGCATTCAGACTCTTGGATAGTTCAGCATTCTCATTATTCTGCAATAGAACCATTTTTGCAACTACAGAATTGATCATTAAAAGTCGTCAGCCTGAGTTATGTCAAAATTTCTATTCTCGTGTCTTCTTATCGTGTCGGACATAAGCACGCCAGACACCAGAGCTTTCAAATAAGCGATCACAAGCTCTTATTGGTTATCTTGCTTTCTGGTCAGCGGTCGATTTTGAAATCTTAGCAATTGAACAAATAGTCATCACCTCAGGGTCATCGCAGATTTAAAATTCCTGTATCAGACGGAAGTGACTGTCTGAAAACCTCGTGTCTTTGTTGTCTCACCGCCAGTCCGTATAAGTTCACAGTTGCGAACAGTGATAAAATCCTCCATTGAATATGTTAACAACAATGTTGTCCCCTACAACCGTTATGAGAAAATTTCCATTGAATGAAGTCTGAAAAAGTAGAATGACATTTTCACACTCACAAGATTCTCATAAGGTCATCTTAACAAAAACAAAGTTTTTGGAAAAAATCATTTAACGTGTGTTTTTGTTGATGAATTATCGACCCTTGTCACAATTCACCAGCTTGTGTTTTCCATTGATTGGGGATTTGCACGAGCTGTAAAATTTATTGATCTTACGATTGTGGTAGAGTTGAAAGTGAAAGAATATCAAATTAGTTGACCGTCCCACAAATCTAAAACATTCTGAAAAGAATTGAGGCATACGGGTAACGTGAAAACGGCACTTTTTAACCCTCGCGCCATTGGGGCGGCCCTGCTGATGACCCAAACTACCAAACTATCGCACCAACTTTTTCAAACCACACATCAATCAAACAGGATTAAAAAACAGCATTTAGTTTCATGTCTGAGGTCATTCCTGAGCTTAGGTGAAATGTCAAGGTCAAAGGTCAAAAACCGTCAATTTTTGACAAATTTCCATTTCATCACTATTTGAAATGGAAGATGACTACAAAAGCTAATAAGCCATGCACCAATCGAAAGATCTGGTTAAGGTGGTTAATAAAACGATGATCATGAATCGCTCTGTGATAACATCATTGCATTAGATGAGGTTAAAGGTCAAATAATTCAAATTATTAGTTCAGCTCAAATAGCACTAAAATCGCACATTGTAGTATTTAGTTTCTGCAGATGAAGAAACAACCCAATTCGGTGAGTTTTACATGATTCAAAACTTCAACATGATTTTGAAAATTTTCAATGATTACTGATCAGATGCAGAACTAAATAGTGCAAAAATGATGAAAAATCATATTTGAAATTTGAATTTCAAATTTCAAACATCCAAACATAATAAACAGATAACTTCAAATTCAAAACTTTGCATCTGTGAATATCTCTATATCAATAGGAGGGATCATTTATGCATAATCTCAACTTATTTCTTCAAGAATTGATGCCTCAAAGTACATACATTAGAAGTGAATGCCCAAATCACACAAGATATTCCAAACATTCAAACTTTAAAAATTTCTCTTGCGCCAAATATATTTTCCTTCTGTCAAAAGTTACATTATACGTAGAAAGTAAGCTACTCGAAATATGGTGGCGATAGCTTGCTTGGTTGTAAAGATATTCAAAAAATTCGCCGGGGCGATGGTTAAATAACCCAAACTGTTGCTTGCTGAAAAATATTTCGTTTAATTCTGTATTTTTTGCTTCGAAATTCAATCTCTCGTTTCATCAGCGGAGTGGATTTTTCTAACTTTCATTATCAGTGACTCAGTATCAGTAAATACTACACTTCACAGATTCGTTATGTTTTATAGCGACTGCATGCTAATACTGCATGAGATTCTTGAAATTTTAATAATTTTCGATATTTCAACAAATGCTAATTATCATTGTCTCTTTCAATTTGAAGCGGGATTGATGTTTGATGCAGATAATGGTATGTATCGATCTGATAAGGAGACAAACTGTTTGATTTCGTTTCCTTTTTCAACCTAATATCGTTATTTGTTGTTCTCCGACTTGTCTAATTCTGATATTTTTACTCTACTTATATACCAGTCTGTGGTTGTGTTTCACTTTCCTGTGTCGTATAATAATTTGATACTTAAGCACTACTATTAAATCAGTTTGAAGTAACATGAAATAATTTTTAATCATATTAATCAAGATGTTGAAGTTTGGATAACGTCGTAAGGCATTATAAGAAGTGATCGATGGGAGACCTTGACACTAAATGTGGCATTCCGTCATCTACTCGACGCCATTGCTGTGTAGTGTCACCTCTCCACAACCATGCAGCAGTGGCCTGTTGTCTTAGGCCAAACCTAGAAACAAATGTGCTGTTGACATACATTGAATAATGTATATTCACTCAATATTTTGGCAAACATTCAATTAGATTTGAATTTTGTTGACCCCAAAGTCCATTTTCCTTCCTGCATTACTAATATTTTACATTTTAATGTGTTTCGTATTACTGCATCAATAGATTTTTCATTATTGCTGTAATGTTTTTGGGATTAGCAAGCCTCGATCTTCAGCTCAACTTTTAAATTTGGCCCAAGTACTTTCGCCATTCGTTGCTTCTTATTATCAAGGGAATGATATTCAACGGTAATAAAAAATATATCGTGGATAATGGATTGTCAGATATCCAGTGCGCATGCGCAGGAACTACATATACTGACAAAAGTGATAACTATCTACTGCTAAAATCATGCAAGTAGCATGATGAATTGGAAAGCTGAAACCAAGAAAAGAAAAATCCCACCATTATGTTAACTTACTTGGTCTGAATGTTAAAGCTCAGCTCAAGATCGAAAGCTTTTGGGTGCCCACGAACATTGCAATAATGTCCGACCTAATTATCACTGTTTCAAACATATCAGTAGAATAATGATGGAAGTCACCTTTTCTACTTCACAAGATTCTTGGAAGAGATACGACCATCTGCCGATAATGTTGAATTCCCTTTGTGCATTTTGCTAATCAAGTTCTGCATTATTGTAGCCATGAGATCTCAAGCTGCAAAGAAGCGTGCGGCGGCAGCAGGTGGATTTGCGGACGTAGTTACGGCAGTGAAACCTCGTTTCAGAACTTCTTCCATTGATTCTGGCCTCCGGTAAGTTGCAAGTAAATCTTTCGGGAAATTTCTGGGTTTTTCGAAATTACCAGTTTTTGACGCAGGCAAAATGATTTCTAGACGTGATTATATATTGTTGTGCCGCTAAATTGCCCACTCCTGTTCATTTCGCAAGAAAGATAGTCGTGTGTGGGTGACGACATACACTTTTTGGTTTTGTTTCTTTTTGCATCTTTCCTACCACCCTCACGAGACTTAAATACAGTAGAACCCACATATAACGTACTTCAAGGGACCTAAAAAATTGGTACGTTATATCCGAGGTGTGCAAGAACAAGCTGTATAAGAAGTATTGAAGCCTATTTCTGCACCAAATTAAGTTGTCAATTGCAAGAGTAAGGTCCTATCCATCATGACCAGCTAATTCTCACTATGCATCACCATAAATACATGTACTTGGAATGTGCATTTATTTGTATGCCTACTCGAGAAAACCGCATAGTGTCTTAACAATTCTCTATTGTGTAAGAGAAAAATGCAATATTCTGAACATGAATCTAAAAATCTGAATGACTAAAAAAACAATGTAAACAGCACAGTGACGCGTTAAGAAGACACCATCACAGACAATGTCTTAATTCCAGTTCACTTCTATCGATTGCTCATTGGACGGATTCGACACTCAAAAGTTGTCCTCCTCCGAGTCAATGACAAGAGCTGTTGCTGCCATCATCAAACGCAGCAAGTTATTGTAGAATCGTGTCAGCTTCGTTTCGATGATTCAGAATACTTAAGTACTTTGTTTTGGGTCTGATGGTCGAATCCTTTGTGACTTGTTTCATGTGTCTTAGCGCTCGATCGTCAAAAATCTTGTTGTGACCACCGCAATTATCGAACACAGTGGCTGTTGTTTCACTTTCCCTCACGCTATTGATGATCTTTGAGACACCTGACTGAGTTATTCCAACAGCTTCTGCAATTTCCTTTTGCGTCTTTGTTGTGTGCTGCGCTAGAGTCCACACTTGAATTCGCACTTTCTCTGTTTCGTTCATTTTTAGCTGTGAAAGAAGCAAAGATTGCATTACTGACCATTGTTAGCCAGCAACACTGAATAGTGTTCCAAGCATTTGTTGATTCATTGCAGACAATGGACAGGTTCAGCATGGTGTAAATATCATACAAACAAGGACCTGAGTGAATGAAGCCGAATCAATGACGTAGTTACGACATGACAACAATTAAGGTCCTATTTGATGCGTAATTGTGCGATATGAGAACTTGCTGTCCGGCACTGTATTTACCCAAAGATACCCGAACTTGGAAATGTCATGTTTTGCGCATCTTGCAAAGTATCGTTTTGATTTTTCAAAATAGTTTTATTTCGGTTTTTACAAATAATGATTTGAGAAAATGATTATGATTTTCATAATTTCAGAAAATATGTTTCTCGTGAAGTTTTCGTTATCGGACTATTTCTGTTTTTTGCACAGCCTTAATTTTTCGTCACATTTTCCTAATACCACATGTCAGCATTGATTAGAGAGCGAAAAATGCCACAGAAAAGAGAGAAAAAGGTGACGCAGAAGAAGCAAGAAAAATAAGACGGGTGGTGGAATCACATCAAGAAGATGCAAAAGCATTAACCAGCTTAGAAGCTGCAAAGAAAAGAAAAAGAGACATCGAGAAAAATATTTGATTTAGTGATTTAGAGACTCAGTACTTAACTGTCCGCTCGACCTATACATGTACAACGCGAATGCGCAATTAGCTGCAAGTATTTTTTGTTTCAAAGTATTTGAAATAATTATCAATTTCCAGTTTCTGGAGTTAGTACTCTTGCAAAACGCCAATTATTTGGACACGAATCCATCAGTATTTACGACATAATAAAAGTAATAATGTCGAAGCAAGAACTGCATGGTGGTTCCTCGTTACTATGTAACCTACCATGTAACTTGAGAATCTTTGGCACCAGAAATATGCCCGAATTTTAATTACGGAGTCGTGTGGTATACCTGAATACATTGCAATGATAATTGCATGCACTTTAATGATGAAATGATAACGTGTATTACTATCTTATTAAATTGAAGTAGTATATTGTTGAAGGATTTATACCATTGTATAATTATGTTCATTATTGCAGGACGGCTGAAACTGTTGACGGTGGCTTGAGAGAGGCCAATTCAAAGGAAGATAAGCAAGACTCTTCCGATTCCGATAGTGAGTTTGATTTAAAACTTCTGTATCTATCTTTGAATTCTATTTGAAATACCCACTTGACAAGAAATTTGCAAATGTTTTGGAAAATCTAAAATTTCAAAACTTTTTCTGTCAAACAGTCGAGCATGTCATCCGCAAGAAACAATCAAAACGGCGGCAGAGGACTCGGACTTTGCCGACTCAAAGGTCATCCGCTGTTACGTATTCTCAAAGAGAACGCATTCAAACTTTACCGGCAGCCAGTCCACAAAGAGAAATTGTCCTCAGGCATCGCAGTTTAAGGTCCTCTCGTCGAAATAACAAGTATTCTGATGTTCCCACGGAATCCCACACTGTGGTAGGCCACTATCCGCTCACATCCCACCTCCGTTTTTCGAGAATACGTAAATATCTTTCAATTGACGTTCTTATTATTTTATGATATCTGCATCATGCTACTGATAATTGGGCAGTAGATAGATAATTAAGCATTTTTATTTATGGAACCGAAATGTCAATTGAAAGATTATTGTGACCTCGTTACAATATGATCAGGCGAGTTCACGTAATCCAACGCTTTACGTATATCTCACTGCCAACATTCCCATTGCGTGGTGATAAACTGCGAGTGAATAAAGTTGTCCATGTCAGATCAACATTGCATTAAAAATAGATCTTAAAAAGCATTTGACCATGTAGTCCGCATGTGGGTACTTTTGCACGTGTCACTTCATTGCTGACACTTTTCGATCCATCATGAACCAGAAAAGAATATGCAAATAGTGGCAACAAAGGTGTGTCTTCTTCATACGTCATCAGACGCGAGTCCAGTCAAGAGACAGTTATTGAATAGTGATAAAGAGAAATGCATTGATCTCATCAGCCTAAATCTGTCAGCCTAATCGAAAAGTGTGAGCAATCTTGTTGCACGTGTAAACGCACCCTATTGTTATATGATTGCAACTAGAGGCGCAGCCTAGTCGAGTCAATATGCAAATGACATGATTTAAGATGATATGTTTTAACGAGCTCCTAACATGATCGCAGTTTATCACAAACACCTCCAGTGTAGTCTTTGTATGGGCGACTGATGGCAACGGATAACCAATGTCTAGCCTGGTGACTGATTTCTTATGTGAATTTCAATGTGGTTGAAGATTGATTTTGGGAAGTTGATCTGGAATGTTTGTGATCAATCGATGATTCTAACACCTCAATTATTTATAAGCGCACAAGTGCTGGATCAAATCAACGCTTATTGCTTGATGTTTATCATTTATCGAAACACGACGAATTTGCAAGCTTTGCCGATTGATATTCAAGAAATTATCAATTTGCTTTTCTGATTATCTTGACGCTGCTGCACTTCTATTTCAAAATTAATTATTCAAGTTGAATATCTCTAGCAATAATAAGTGAACTCGCAACGAAAGATTTAGATAACATTTTAAGTAAAGAAATGAAATTAATTGATCTTTCGACACAAATGATTCACTTTTTCTTTTCCAAAATATATATCGGAGAACCGCCCTTCCAACTTAAGATTTTTAATTTACAGCGATCTCGTCTAACAAATATCATGATACTTTTAATGTAGGCATTTCCACATTTGAGCAGTTAATTATATTCTTATTTTCAAATTAAATTTACTTTCTTCATCATTGCATTAACTAAGCTAAACAAAAATGCAAAATACACATAACTACTTAAAGCCACAGAATTAAATATTTTGTTTATCTGCTTCGGTTTGCTAGAAGTGTGATTAATACGAAATCGCCGGCATATTGAGGAACCTATTAAGTGGGCAAAAAGGAATTCCTAATACCTTACAGAGATAGGAAAAAAATCGTGCGTCGCTTGCGGATTAATGTGAGTTTCAGCAAAGTGCTTCGATTGCCAAAATTCCTTCAGATTCGAAGAATTCAGATCATTGCGCACAAGTTTTCTCCATAATGTTGGCCCTTCCGATCATTATTAGCAGGCGTACGAAAATTAGTTCACTTGATGACTTCACATCCTCTCCTCGGCATTCCTCACTGTATAGTGCATACATTGAATCGAAGCCAGGCATCGATGTGTGTTTTGGTGTGTGCGAAGTGATATCACAGCACGCACGCATCTCTCACTGGCTCTGGTGTCCTCTGCTGACAGCTTATTGTTTGCCATTTCCAATAGCAAGTGATACACGAATTATCCATTCGAGAAGGATCAAGTTTTCTAATCCTGTGATGTGCCATTTCGATATTAAGGCTACACATAACCCTTCCTTTCTAGGAAACCGAGGCGCTCGCAGATGAATCTAATTCTGTGACTTAAAGCACTTGATATCTTATTTCTAATGCTTGCGTAATGATATCGAAATTACTCAAAAAAACTTAAAGAGATATCTTCACAGATGAACTAATCAAGTAAGTTAGGTCTAACTGAGTCACTTCATAAGAGATTGTGAACGGAATTTGTTGAGCAGCATCTCATAAATTTTAGAGATCGCATCTGATTGGGCACTTTTTTAAAATTCGGAAATTCGACAGGCGAATGTTTTCGTTGCCGTGTTGTTGTTGTTGCTGTTAATGTCTACCAATAGATAATGACTGTGGCTTGTGTTGCTCCACTCTCTCAAATAAATGACGCGATGTGAAGCCGATATGACTTGCTTCGCACAAGTCACATCTATATTCGTAGACCACATCTTGACTTTTAATCAGAGGAGGCTTTGGAACTGATGATGTTAGTAGTTTATGCTTTGACTTGTGAATATTGATAGGTATAATGTTAGTACCCAAACAGATACGATCTCTTAATTTATGAAATCCTGCTGATCATACTCTGTTGACAATCTGTCAAAGGTCCAAGTGACTCAGTTAGACCTAAGTCACTTGATTAGTTCATATTTGAAGCTATCCCTTTTTTAGGATAAAGTTTTGAGTGTAATTGATTTCGATATTATTCCGTAAGACTTAGAAATAAGTTATTAAGTGCTTCAAATTATTTTCATGATTAAAATTAGATACGCGTTTCCTGCAATGAGTGATTTCATGATGAATCGCGGGAATTATAGCGGAGTGATAGTCATATTCCGTAGTTGTTGTCAGATGTGCGCAGCGGATCGGATTTGCGGGATTGAGGTAAATTCGAATCCGGAGAGCCGATGAATCTGATCCGACATTGCATAATCTGATTACTCCGATAGTAATCGTGCATATTCCTGTATCATACCTGATTAATTCCTCTTATTTTGCATGTCTATGAATGAACCGTGATGATCCGGGATCTCCTATTTGTTTTATTTGTATTCGGCTCTGCTTTCAACAGCATACAAGTATAATGTGCATAGATATACTAAAAGTAGACTATCTAATATTTCTAGTCTTGTCTAAGCAGCTGCATAAAATGGATGTGTCAAAAGTCTTCAAAATACAGACAAATGTGCGTTATTACAGTATTGTAGTGTACAGATCTGGCATACTATGTCATTTACGACTGCTACTGAAATGTTTGTGATTGTATCCTGTGGGGTCTCCGTGGCACAGTGGTTAAGTGCTTGGTCTAGCGATCTTTCGGTCCAGAGGTCGAGCCCCGAGTGTCATTAGGAGTTGGCAGGAAGGGCATCCGGATAAAAAGTACTACAACGCTCCAGAAAAGTCTATGTCGGCACCATTCAAGCCTCCAGCAAGGGGGAGCAGTGACTTTGAAAAAAGTTCTTATTTATCCAAATGGTAAAACCTTGATGACTATTTACATTAGTGTATATTTTTAAATATTGCTCTCATTTCCATAGACATGATAGGGCCTATAGACCTTCATTTCATACAGACCACGAGTATCATACTAGTTCGATCCCTTCGATGGCTTTGACTATGGTTACTGACGAACTGAAGGAGTTACAAGAACAGTCGTCAGATGAGGATGCACAAGTTCCATCCTTGCAAATGACAGGTATTACACATGTCCAACGATGATTTGTTTTGGCGTATGATGCTTCAGGATTTCTTATCTTTCTATATTAGTTGATTTCCAGTGAACTTACAGGCGTTCATCTAGTTAGTATGCCTAATGTTTAAGATCATGAATGGTTCGAGAATTTCGTTATCGTGTACTCGAATTGTACTTGAATTGTTCTCGACAGATCAGATGAATAGATAAAAGTGATATTTAAACATAACTTGTGTAGTTATTTGTGATGTGGGTCAGTGAATTAGCTGCAGAACTTTGTGGGGGAGTGTCTTCATGTTGCCTTGACACTGGCGTTCATTAGGAACTTTGAGTACATTTATCACACCAGTGGATATGTCCTCTTTCAATAAAATTCCAGCACTTTCAAACGAAGCAGTAACAGTTGCTGACCAGATGTTTGAGTGGCTATGTCAAAAGTGAAGCTCTAGACACATTACTTTGCAATTAATAAGAGAAGCGTAGAAAATTTCATTTTAACCAAAAACTACAATGTGCTTCCCATTGGATTAACGTGAGTGCATTCTGTGAAAGTCTCGGCCTTGTTCGCTGTAGAAACTTGTGCTGACTGCGGCGAGGCGAAGCCGATTGCTATGTCTTTGAATGGAGCACGGATGAGGTAGCTGTATAGCTGTTATCGAACGCGCTATGGTCATCTAATACATTTAGATATCGACATCTGTCTTTGCCTGCCGATCCATGGACTCTTAGATACATCCTGTTATATATCTAGATATCCATGGTTGATCTCACATGGACTACCACATATCATTGTGGCTCCTCTATTATGTCTATGTTAATTTCAGTAGCGCAGAAATGGATCTAAAGATAGACATCTAGATATAGCATCACACCTATGTAGATGTTATATTACCGTTCTATATTACTTCAAAAGATATCTTTCAATGTGTTTCATCGTTCCATATCACTAAATATGGCACTTTTTCATTACTATGATCAACATAGACAAGCGTTCGATAATAACTTGCACCGGATTGTAAATGAAAATACAGAATTTTTCACTACTCGTGACTGTGTCACAGGAGATTTTTGTTCGTTCAGCTTTTCCATAATTGAAAAAGTCCTCCAAAAGACACTCAGTATCAGGGGCCATCTCAATAGCTTTGCGCTGCGATTCCTCTTTTTATGCCTTGACATGTTTGTCAGGTTGAATGCCCCTTGCTTTCATTTAGGTGTCATCGCTTCCTACCGATTCATCATCTATCATTCAGGTGATAGAGTCCTTTATCTCCATAGGAAGCCTCATTTCCAGTCGATATGGTCACGTATGACAATAAGTGGCCTCTATTTTAACCGCTATTGGGCAGTTCTGTTATTCATTGGTCCAATTTGAACCAATGTGGACACATCTGTCACTGTGAAAATAAATTAGAAAGATTGACCATTTTATAATTATCCGAAGGTCGTTCCATATATCTGATGAAGATAATTAGAAACTATTTTTTTCTGTCACTAGCGCTTTCAACCAACTCCAAAGGCCATTATCAAGCGAATGGTCTCTGTATTTGCTTATCGCGATCAACAATAATCACATGTAGATCAATGCTGATATGAATATATAGATCGCTGCAAAATACATTTGGATAATAAAGATAAAAATACTCTGCAATATGCACTACTGACATATAACCTAAAAGTAGAAGTTATCTAACCTAAATAAGATACGCATCAAACAGCTAGATAATAGCATCGTAAAAGGAACCAAGATAAATTTTAGTCCGATTGCCTGATTTTTATATTTGTCATTGCCTGTCGTCCTACTTTGAGGGCAGGAGGAACGCTGACAATTTCGAGCCCGATTAGGCCCTATATTAACTGTCAAGGTCTTATAGGCCTAATATATGGTCTTCATTGACCTCAAGATTCATATAAGCCTACCCAGATATCGCCTCTAATTCTGACAGTAACAGAACACATTTTTGGGCACGTGTCATTTCCTTATGCTAGGTGTGGTATATTTTGAAATATAGACTAAAAACGGTGGATTTATTTAACGTCATTCTTCAGAGTTAATGAATAACGTTTGTCTTTGCATCTCGGTGAATCGAACTTGTTATTTCTGTATATCTCCTTTTTGTACCGAATATTTGACAGTTCTATGAATCCCAAAACGAAAAAGTAGATCACACAATGACATTAGACTCCTCGATAAATCACTCATCGAAATTCGCCTTCAAGTAAAAATTCGATAGTTTTATGATACAAAATACATGTTGTCTGTTATTAATTAAGATATATTTTTGAGCAAATAATACGCCAGTTGCTAATATAGTATCATTATTCTGTTAAGTTGATATCTTACATGAGCATCAGCCGCACGCACCTTTTGTTAACTAAAATTGCATAAGATGTAAAAAAAAGTCTCGTATTTGACCCGAATCTCTAGAAATTGGAAAATAGAGAAGTTTCATAGAAATTTATGCAAATGAATGTAGGACTTAAAGAAAAGTATCATTGGCACTTTATGATTTCGCCCCATCGGCTGACTCTGAATGACACCGTTTCGTAGGCACTTCAGCGCTCCTATGCGCTCCCACCAAGGAGGGCAGGTAGGAAATCCGTTCAAGCGTTGACTAGATTGGCTGACTAGAAACGCATTTCTAATCATCTACGCAGTAATGGACTTCAATTGGTTGACCAAAAATACATTTCTAAACATCTACATGATAATTGGCTTCAATTGTTTGACTAGAAACGCATTTCTAGGCATCTACATAATAATGGACTTTAATTGGTTGACTAGAAACGCATTTCTAGGCATCTACATAATAATGGACTTTAATTGGTTTGACTAGAAACGCATTTCTAGGCATCTACATAATAATGGACTTTAATTGGTTGACTAGAAACGCATTTCTAGGCATCTACATAATAATGGACTTTAATTGGTTGACTAGAAACGCATTCCTAATCATCTACGTAGTAATGGACTTCAATTGGTTGACCAAAAATACATTTCTAAACATCTACATAATAATGGGCTTCAATTGTTTGACTAGAAACGCATTTCTAGGCATCTACATAATAATGGACTTTAATTGTTTGACTAGAAACGCATTTCTAGGCATCTACATAATAATGGACTTTAATTGGTTGACTAGAAACGCATTCCTAATCATCTACGTAGTAATGGACTTCAATTGGTTGACCAAAAATACATTTCTAAACATCTACATAATAATGGGCTTTAGTTGGTTGACTAGAAACACATTTCTAGGCATCTACATAATAATGGGCTTTAGTTGGTTGACTAGAAACGCATTTTAGAGCAGATACATCGCAACTTGTATCAAGAACGGAGCTCACAAATTCTCTCTTCCTTTTCAGACCGCCATATGAGCTGAGGAAAGTTGAACCCATCAAACCTAGAGATATTGAAATCATGTCGTCATCAGAAACTTCCGACTAAATCGTGCCAGTGAAGCGTGCTGACAATCAGGGTTTTGGTCAACTCCTTCTCGGCTTATCTTTCGTTCAAACAGAATTCGGCAGTTGAGAAGGAATTCATCTTATTTATCGCGGATATACTTCGCATAGATCTCTCTCTCTCTCTAATTCGATTATCTCTATTTTCTATTTTATAGACGAGATTATGTTGTCAGAAGTTTCATTCTCCTGTTGTGGATGTCTTTCTCTGTTTTCAGATCATTTCATTCCCCCTGTAACACCATATCTCTTGCCTAACGTATCGAAACAACATTTCTTCGTGTATATAGTTCAGTTATCGACACTGTACATTTTTTCGATCAAGTTAGACCAAGTATTTCTTTTTGTAGAAGAAATTCGCTATATTTTCTGACCGTGATGTTGCAGAGATAAAATGTGTATTTTAGACAGTCGCAGCACACGTATTATGCAAATCTGTGTCAGTGTTGACCATTCGTTGCCTTTTCATTGAAGGCAGCGGCGAGGAGAATGTTAGCGGAGGAGCTTTGTATTCTTGAAAAGTTTTAACTTGTGAAGAAATAGATTGACAATAGCACATGAACTGTGTTCTCTTGTTCATTGAAAGGGCAGTGGTGGTGGCGTCAATGACCCACCTAGGCCTACTGGCTGCAATTTCGAGGTAGAAGATTTATTCTGTGTAGAATTTGGGATTTGCCTATCAGAAGGATGTTTTCACTATTTGACATACCACACTCCATTACGCGTAATTACACATATCCTAAATATCCGTGGCTATGCATGACATTGCTGCAACATCTGTCGGCAGTCCTGTTATATAGACGTTGCGTCTCGCGTGTCTGTGTGTATCAGAACCTGAACAATGTGATAGGACCTCAATTTCATGCTCAGGGAAGACAGAACATGCTTAGCGGTTCATCCGTGGCTCAAGCGGCAACGCAGACGACGAGTAAACCATAAACGCTCGCCCACGCGCATTCATAAACATTCCCCATGTTTCGACTAGTGTTCGAAGTGTGATGGTAATTTACCGATAAGATTGAAATAAATTACCGAAACAATTAATCATTTTTCGGGGTTTCCCCATTATATTTTGCTATGACGAAATTTCCAATACACTCATCTCAGGTAGCCTATATGATAAAGAATTTAGAGTTTCTTAAAATTACTAAATCATGTATCACTAGGTGACATCTCACGCGTAATCACGGAGCACCCCAATCCGTGGTTATATGCGTGAACCATGTACGGCTGAACCAATTATGCGTGTTGCGTCTATTCTGGGTATAAAACCTGATCCTATTATGCTGTTTAGCATCTAGGCCTAATACATGCAGACATAAGCCGCAAAGTCAAAGTCTGTATAGAAAGGCCATAGATATATTGCAATTAATCACGCGTGGTTACGCGTGAGCCACGGCCGAACCAATTCTACGTGTTGTGTCTATCCTGAGTATGAAACATATTACGTTTTCTATAGCCTCTAATGCATGCAGACAAAAGCCGCAAAGTCCAGGCCTATTTAGAATGTCTATAGATACGTGTATATCGCAGATACACGAAGCATTTGTGTCATTTAACACGTAGTTGCGTTTGGTGGTTTATTAGACCATGGATTCAGATATAGCAAGCAAATAACTGCACCTAACTTGATGAAGATCGAAAAATGGTGCGGAAAATGAAGGAGGACACCAGTAATGTATATATGACCGGACTAGGACACCTCCGGAATCACTACTAAAAAAATAAGATACCTCAAAAAAGCAAAAAAATGTATATACAATGTATATGACCGGTTCAGGACAACTAAAAAAATAAGATATCTTCAGAATGCAAAATCGGAATATTTCATATACTGAAAAAAGACCTATAAAAATAAAAAATTGAATAATAAAATCAAAGAAAAAGTTTTAACCTCGGGATTTTTTCATATACTGAGAATGAGTATAGGAATATTTCATAGACAGAGAAAGAGTTTTACAAATAAAAATAATATTAAGGATAAAATTTAAAAAACGTTCTATAGGATCGTTGGGATTTTTTCATATAGGCCTACTGAAAAGAGGTTTCAAAAATATCACGTAGTCGAAAATTTACGAAGTCCAAAAATTTAGGTAGTTTTTCCACATAGTCTAAAAATATCAGAAGATTGTATTCAAATTATTTATTAAAAAATGGAAACCTCAAAAATTGAAGAAACTTCGAGAATATATCCTTTGTTATCACAATTAAAAACAAGTGAAATATACATTGAAAAAATGAACATTAAAAATATGAATATTAAAAAACACAAAGATAGAGTACGTTATTTGAAAGATAAGGAATCTCAATTATTATTAAGATTAGAACATTATGATAAATTAAGAAAAAGATGGACTAAAGTAAAGAATGTAACACAAGGTATTGGAATATTTTTAACAGTAAGCTTAAGTGCTTTAACAATTGTCATATCTTCTGGCGCTCTTTCAATTCCTGTTATTGCTACTGCTTTAACAGGTACGGGTGTTTTTACAACTTCGCTTGTTACAATGTTGGATAAATCTTTAATTACTAAGGAACGAAAATCATTCAAAAATAAACATTCTCACGTTAAAGAACTTTATGATGAACTGCATTATTACTTTCAAAGAGTATGTGATGATAATGTTATCACGTTAGATGAGATTGAAAAATTTGATCAAATAGCTAATGAAGTAAATCAAATATCATTTCAATTACAGTCAGAAAAAGTCAATGACAAAAATAAACAGGATGGTAAAATTTCTAGTGATGGTAAAATTTCTATTGAAGAAAATGATAATTTTTTTAGAAGAACTAAAAACTTTATTAAACAAAATTTTAACCGAAAAAATTTTAGACGAAAAGATGGCAGTCAACAAAGCAATAAAAAATAATTTGTTCAGTAAAATGTTTTTGTTGTATTCCAATGCTACCACAAAATTCAACCATTATGTTTTGAAAATGGATGAAATTAAAGCTGATAATCAAAAAAGAATTCAACAATTAGATGAGTTTATAAAACAAAGAAATGTCATGAAAGAAAATCATCTTCAGCATAGAATGATTAAAAGCTG
The DNA here is from genome assembly GCA_907163375.1 of Prostheceraeus crozeri. Taxonomy (NCBI): domain Eukaryota; kingdom Metazoa; phylum Platyhelminthes; order Polycladida; family Euryleptidae; genus Prostheceraeus; species Prostheceraeus crozeri. Next base: position 161,824 of record CAJQUW010004014.1, read on the forward strand.
GTATTCAATCTGATATGTTTGAAAAAATGCAGCAAACCGAGCAAGTAAAAACTGATTTTGAAAAAGTTAAGGAACCATTTAAAACTCTTGAAAAAGAACTTGCTAATCAGAATAAACGAGTAAATATAACAGATCCAGCACTTAAAACATTATTAGATGATTATGGATTGCAAGAAACAAATATAGAAAAAAAATACCAAAATCTATGTTATTTGAACATTCTACTTTCTTTTTAGATAAAAAATTATTTGCAAGATTTTATCTCGGTGGAAAAGAAATATTTCCACAACCTTTACGGGGCTTAATTTTTCAACAGATAAATCTCCTTTTAAATATAAAGCTATGTTAGATAGAGTTGGTGCAGTAAAATCTCTTAGACGTTATAAACAATTAGAAAATGTATCATCAACGGGAGTTAAAGTAGGAATAGGTTTTAAAACAGAAACAAGTGTATTTTTACCAGATGACCCACTAGACTTAATAAATAGATTAGAGATTTTATTATTTGCAACAAAAGAAGGACATAACTCTAGTTTTAACGAAATGCATGCAATCTTAAAAAGACTATTACAAAAGGAAATTATAAATGAGAAGACCTATAAAAAATTAGTTAAATTCTTTGTTCCTTAAATTTTTATAAAAAATATTGCATAAAAAAAATTTTATGAAAAAAATATTTCATAAAAAGTATTTCATAAAAAAATATTTCATAAAAAATTTTTATAGAAAAATGTCTTCGAGAGAATTATCATCAGCAGAACTAGAAAAAATTAATAATCAACTAGAAAATCTAACAGAGATTTGGGTTCATCAAAATTTAGTACGACGTTAATAATTATAACAACTACTTCATCACACACGTGTAATTTAGAACCCATTCTACATTTTGAGCAAAATAAAAATTATCAAATTGCATTGACTAGTTTCTCCACATTTAACACTATTCAAAATGTTATAAAAGATGTCAATGATCAATTTAGCTACATGGAAAATACTAACTTTTCTTCTTGGTTCTTACGAAGTTGAATCAATATCAAATGAAATTAAGAGACATTTAGGTATACCATTTAAAGATAAGAAACAATTACATTTTGAAGTTGAACCGGCAGTTAATAAATTTTCTCTTACTTTAGACGAAAATCATCAAGTTGATTTTAATCATGATAGATCATTGTCAAAGCTATTAGGATCTAATAAACAAACCTATAGTCAAGGTTATCATTTAGGTGAGAAGATTCCAAAAATAACTGAAATAAATTCAATTGTTGTACATTGTGACATTATTGAAGGAGGATATATAAATGGTAAATTGTCAAATTTAATATTCAGTTTTCCAGCTTTTACTGTACCCATTGGTCATAGATTAAATGTATTTCCACAAACATTAATATATTCTCCTATTACAAGAAAAACTATTAACAACATCAACATTAGAATCACTGATGAGAAAGGAAAGGAAATAAATTTTGGAGGTGAAGAGATTATGATAGATCTTTTGGTTAGAGAAGTTTAATTTTCTTAAAAATAAGTGAATTAATTTTCACAAAATTACCATTAAATAAAAGAAACTTGAATTTAATCATCATCCAAATTTATCTAAAAAAGTTTTGTCAGTTATTTGTGGAAGATCAGGATGTGGAAAAGCATATTTATTATTTAAAATTTCAACGACTCCAAATTTTTTGGATTATAACAATCTTATAATTTATACAACAACAGCAGAACAACCCGTCTATCAATTTTTAAAATGTGGATTTCAAAATAATCTTACAAAAACAGCAATTGCATCATTATTCAAAGAATATGAAAAATCTGAATATGAGGAAGAGATAAGTTCGTGGTGTGAAGAAGCAGCAAAATATAATCAGTTAGCAGAATCTAATAAAAATAAACACATGCAGATACAATTAATGGATGATAGTGGTAATATGCAAGATCCTAGTAAACTAGATAAAACAATGAAACATTGTGTAATTTTTGATGATTGTGTTAATGATAGAAATCAGTTAGTTCAGAGAAATTATTTCACAAGAAGTAGACATAACAACTGTAGTGTTTTTTATTTAACACAAAGTATGCATTCATTAGATGGAAGTGTTATTAGAAAGAATGCAAATATATTTATACTATTTGAAATGAATGCAAGAAATTTATGTGATTTGTTAAGAGATTTATGTATAAGAGATAAAGATGAATTTAAACATTCGTGTAATAATGCTTGGAAAAGATTATGGCTTCATTACAATTAATATTGATAAAAAATTACATGATGGAGTTATAGAAAATATTTTCGCGGAGTGATCGAATAATTTATATATTTCTAAAAATTTTTAGAAATTAATTTTAATCTTTAAAAATTAAGAAATTTGAAAATTAGAAAATTTAAAAGGTAAAGTAGTTATTCCATCAGGTAAAATTTTTCTTTTTTCATCAAATGGATCTAATGCTAATTTATGTTCCTCTTTTAAATACATTTTATGTTTCTTTGAATTAAGTCTATAATTACATGCTGCTTTTATTTCATTATTAAATAATGCATTCTCATAATCTTGAAATATTATTTGGTTAGCCACTGATGCCTTTGAAATTCCTTTTGATGTTTTAGATGTTTTAGAATTTGTGTTATAACAATAACATTTAGATTTTAAAAATACAGAATCTGTTATGTACTCTTCATTTCCTTCTAGTTCATCTTTTGCTTTACATAAATCAGAAGGATGAATTATATCTTTTATTTTATTAATTTTTTCATCAAGTGAAGAATTATACGGTATTGTTAATTCTAAGAAAACGCTATCAGTATCTGTAAAGTGTAATTTATAGTTTTCGCCATAAGCAGGTGCTAAATAATTATATATAAATTTGTACATAAATATTTTAGCTAATTCTAATATAGTGAATCCTATAAAATTAAACTTATCATGTTTTATAATGTTTCGTCTTAGATGCACTGCACATAGTTCATCACTGAATCTAGTAGTTCTTTTATATGTAGGTTTCCTTGCTAAATTTTGAAACCTATCTTTATCATAAACTATTTCAATATTTTGTCTATTACGCACATTTCTAAAGTCTTACCATAAAATGCATTATTCATTAATTTAGAGAACACGTTTCCAAAATCATCTTTATTTCTTTTAGCTATTTTACGTTTTTCAATATTGAACTCTATATAATCTTTTAACCACCTAGACTTTCTATACACTAGTTTCCGGTGAATTTTAAAAAGAATCATTCCATGATCTAAATACCAATCTAGCATTCTTCCTTCAACAACATACTTTCCTTTATTACTTTGTGTTAATATAAGTTTTTTTGTTGGCCTGTATTTCTTAGGAATTAAAGATTTTTGATAATCTGAAAAATCTTCTATATTGGGAATTTTGTTTTCGGGACAGAAAGGATAATATTTTGTTGCGCCTTTTATATAATCAGGGTATGCTAAATCAACTTCATATATATATAACCATGATTATAATTTCCATCATATGTTTTTTGATAATCAAGAATATTACACCATTCCATTTCACCTGTTGGTAATTCTTGTATCATGCAAGAAGAATATAAGCTATTAAAATCATAATGTAACAAATAGTTTTCTCTCATGAATTCATCAACTGCTGCTTGACTCTCCTCATTTGATATAAGTCCTTCTATATTTTGATTAAACAATTTTATAAATTGATCTTTTTCTTCTGGAAATTTAAATTTTTAAACAACCATGATCATCAGGATTTACTTTCTTATTATAACATTTAACATATCTATTACCTAGAACAGATGAAACACCACCTCTAATTCCAGATTCCAAAAATAATAATTTATCATAAGAACTTTCTTTATAATATTTCAGTTTGACATTTGTATGTTTCAACCCTGCTAACCATGTTAATCCTGATGTAGAATAACAATAACATGGATCGATTCCGTAATATTCTACACACATGTTACGAAAGTTTTCAAAAAGATCAGCAAGGATTAATACATCTATCTGAAGATATTTCATTGTATAATCATACATTGTTCTACAATTTAACTCTCTCCAATTCTTTTCAGCTTCTGCATAATCTTCTTCAGACAGTTGTGATTGTTTTAATGTTGTTTTAAATTTGCCGCGTGAAGGAAGTTGTTGTTCTTGCATTATTTCATTTATTTTGGTGATAGCAGTCTTTGACTGTGAACCGTAGGTACTGTCCCCAGTTATGTACTCATAGGGAAATATGCCTTTTAGAGGCTTCAAGTTATATTTACTTAATATTTTACATTGTTCAAGTTTCAATGTTTTTCCTATGGCTTCCAATGAATAAGGAGTAAAAAATCTAAATGCATCTAATATTCGAATACAACCAAATTGCATTGAAAAGTATTCTTCTTCTGTTTTACATAGTACGTTTGTTCTTAATTGCTGTAATGTTTCAGATGAAAATAAATCGTTTATTATTAAATGGAAATCATACTTAGAACCATTGTAGAAATATAAAGGAACAAAGTTATATCTAAATTTGTTTGCATTAAGATTACAAGAATTATGTGCTGCACCTCTATAATCCATTTAGATGATCATGATCCTTTACTTTGTCGGCAGAGCCGTCGCTTCGCTTATAAGTTGTAAATTCTTTGCCACAGTAATAACAATTCTTTTCATTATTAAATTGCACTAATTGTTCAGACGTTAATAGAAGCATTGGTTTATTTGTTTTAAGCAATTGTGAAAAACGTCCTTGTAATTCTTCTATTGTGTTAACAAACTTTATAACACTGTCCTCACCATAGTACTGATAATATTCTGATTTAAATAATTCTGGGTAATTTGAATGAATGTACATTCCCCAACATAATGGTTTCTGCTCAAACAAATGCTTGCTAGTACTTTGTTCTGTAATTTTGACATTATATGCTTCAAAATCACAATATATTGTAAAGGGTACTTTATTTTTGAAATACCATTTATTGTATTCTAAATAATCTTCTTTTGGAAACGTATTTCTGACTGCGTCATTTTCTTGACAATTTGCAAAGTGATTATTCAATGCTTGTTCAGTTCTAAAACTTATCATACATTGAAGACAGGGGAAATTAGCATTATCTGAAGCTTTTGTAAATATAGAAACATCTTTGCACAATATGTAATGTTCTTTATAACATAATATATTTGCTTGTGCTGGTTGTTCTAACATCTGTACCTGTTGTTGATATTGCTGCTGTAGCATCTGTACCTGTTCTTGATATTGTTGCTGTAACATCTGTAACTGTTGATATTGCTGCTGTAACATCTGTAACTGTTGTTGATATTGCTGTTCTAACATCTGTAACTGTTGTTGATATTGCTGCTGTAACATCTGTAACTGTTGTTGATATTGCTGCTGTAGCATCTGTAACTGTTGTTGATATTGCTGTTCTAACATCTGTAACTGCTGTTGATATCCAGAAGTAAAACCGCGTCCTTTATAATTATTATGATTAACCATTATGGGTGTTAATGTTTTTATAATTTCATATTTTTCAGTACATATTACATTTCCTTTGTAAATAATATTATGATGCATGTAATTTCCTCTTTCATTGTATACTATTTCTGTTTGGCATAAATTTTTGTTATTCAAATAAAATTCTTTTAAGTTGTTATAAACAATGTTATTAACTTCAATTTCTCCGGGATATAAGGGAGTAATATTACCAATAGAAACATACTTCACATTTAATTCAAAAACATTTACTTCTATGAAATTTTTATTCTTTTTATGAAACTTTGTTAGCTTATTATAATCATATGGAAATTCATCTAAGCCATCAGAGAGATCAAATTCATTTATGTATTCTTCTTTTTTGTAATGACTTAGTCTTTCTTTGTGATATTTTGCAGGATGTAAATGTGCTACAATACTCCATAGAAAACAATAGTCGTCGTCGTTTTGTATGTTAATTATTTGTGGAGAACTGAAAGGAAGGGGTATGTAACTACCACCAGTATTATTTTTATATTTGTCAATTACTATTTTCTTAGATATTATTGCAATGAATCTCCAACCAGATTCACGCAACTGAGCTTCAGTTACAGCATCTTTTAATGCATTTATCATTGTTTCAAATATGGGTTGTATATCATTTACGTTATGAATTTCTTGTGTCGGTATAAAATGTCCTTGTATTATTTCTTCAGTCATTCCATCGGATCCAGTTTTTGTATAAAGTACTTCTACATTCATATAACATTTGAAAGATTTCTCAAATATATTATAGAAGTTTTTTAATACATCATAAAAAGTTTCATCGGTTTCATTATGTTCAACAGATTCATGAAATAAATATTTTATTTCTGTTACAGCTTCATCAAATTCATCTATTTCGTTAAATTCATCAGTATCGCTAAATAAATATCTTCCATCTGGTACGGGCGAAGCCCTAGAACCTTCGGTTCGTACATGTTCATCTTCACTATTAAAAACTTTTTTATATTCCGAATGTGAATAATCATCAAATATTTTTTTAACTTTTATATCAGTGGGTAATGTTTCTAGATAGTTTTTATAATTATTTAATTTTAATATATCTCCTTCATCAACTCGATCTACATTTTGTAAATGCAATTTACTTTGTAAATGAGATTGATAACTTCTTTTTGTTTGCAACTTTTTTTACATAAGACACAATAAAACTTTTCCATTTTTTGTTTTTTAAAGAAAAAATTTGTGTTTTAATTTTAGATATAAACATTCTCATATCCAGGTCTTGAGAGTTATTATATATTATTAAATATTTCACGTTCTTTAGTTATTTTATTTTCTTTATCATATAAAGTCTTATTAAAAGATAACTTGATTCTCTTATTAAAGATAACTGCCATTCTCTTATTGGAATATCTAACTCTAAATTATATTTATTATCTGATAATAATATAATAGAGAAAAATTTTGGTCTTTGATCTCTTTTGGAAAATTTAATAACACCACCATAATCTGAATCATTTGTAGTTTTTATAAAAGATGATAAAATTTTAAATTGATTAGATGTAAATCCCAATTTAAATTTTGTAGACCCGACACATAGTTGTCTAATAGTATCTTCAACTATTCCATCATTATTATTTTCAATTGTAAGAAAATGAAATTTAGATGAATTTTGATTATATGTAGTGTAGAAAATGATCTGTTTATGGCAGCAAATGTTGTGTATTTTGTATCTCAATCACAACGGTGCTGATCTGCGCTAAAAGTCGAGGTTTTGTGATGCTGTACCTCCAGCGCGCAAGAGCAAGATATTTGTTGTTATACAATTGAATTCACATACATGTCAATCCCACATAGTCATAGATAAAAATTTGAAATTATTGTCGGTCAACATAGAACTCTTTCAGAATAGAAATATGAATGATGGGACAACAGAATAACAGGACTTCAGAAGGGTAGAGATTTCTACATTTCTCCCCACCAAAAACTACCCTCAAAAATGGAAAAATGTAGAAACAATGTGGTAGTATTTCTATTCACATTAACAGCAAAAAAATGGAAAATGCATGTATACCTGCATATAATACGAGCAGAAAAAACGTAGAAAATCCATGGGATGAGAGTTCGCTAATCCAGGAAAGTGTTGATGAAGTTCATCTGTGATGAACAGAGCAATAACACGTAGATGCTTTGAATCAATGAGCATAAAATAGCACGGCATGAATGCACCTATATATTAGCGCACGACATGCAAGTGCAAAAGGCACATGAGAAAAGTCCTAGTATTGTTATGGATCACTTCGAAGGAGAAGGGACGCGGCATCTGAGCGACTGCAAAAAAAAGGAACAACACTACTATCATACAATCTCTTCTTCAAGCAAGCACAACTTGCGAACATCACGAACTAGGGAGCCATCAGCCAGCCTCAGCTTCACACGTCTCACGCAACTCTCACTATCCTCAAAGGCTTTCTCCACCAGACCTTTCTTCCAGCAGCCTCTTGGAGAGTTTTCATCCGAAATCAGAACCAGGTCACCTTTGCGTAAGTTCCGCACTCTGCGTAGCCATTTTTGACTGGTCTGTAAACTAGGAAGGTATTCTCGAGTCCAACGAAGCCAGAATTGATCGGCAAGTGACTGAGCGTACTTCCATTTCACTCTCAAATTCTTTTTGTTACTTGGAGACTGGATGGGCTGAGAACTGGGGTTCCTTCTCAGGAGCAAGAGGTGATTAGGAGTAAGGGCTTCCAAGTCATCGGGATCAGATGAAACTCGTGTGATTGGTCGGTCATTAAGGATCTTTTCCACTTCACAAAATAGTGTGCGCAATGTTTCTTCATTTAATGTGTTTTTCAAAATCAGGACATTCAAAATCTTGCGTATAGAACGAATCATTCGCTCCCAGACTCCCCCTTGATGGCTTGCCGCTGGTGGATTAAAGGTCCACCGAATCTTTGCGCTTGCCAATTGATTTTGAACATTGTCGTGATTCCATTCCCTCATAGCGTCGACAATATCGCTTGATGCTCCTTTAAAGTTGGTGCCATTGTCGCTGTATATTTCCATTGGGCAACCTCGCCTGGCCACAAATCGCATAACTGCTTGTAAAAAGCTGTCAGAGGACAAATCTCTAACCATCTCTAAATGCACTGCGCGAGTGCGCATACAGGTGAAAATGCATCCATAACGCTTGTACTGAACTTCTGATTTTCTTCTTGTTCCAGGTCCAAGGTTGACGTAGAATGGTCCAAACATGTCTGTTCCAACCGACACGAAGGGATATTTCTGATAGTCTTCTTTGATATCAACTCGAGCTTTTGGCAAATACGATGTAATTTGTTCTCCAACTCTACCATGTAGACGCTTACATGTTTGACATTTCCTCAGGACACCCTTTACCGTGCTGACACCTCGAATGATCCAATATCGTTCCCTCAATTTCGATAATGCGTAGTGAATTCCTTGATGACAATTCTTAATGTGGCAATCAATAATCAACAATTTGGAAGAATAATCGGATGCTTGCTTGAATTGCTTATGTTAGCATTGCGTAGTCTGCCGCCAACACACAATAATTCGTCTATTGCAACAACGTTCAATTGCTTGAGCTGTTCCATTCGATCAGACAGCGTTTCCTGTACCATGGACAGGATCTTCTTTTCACCTTTGTCCAAGAGGTCAACTGTCAAAGGACTGACGTTTCTGTCGGAATTTGATGCTTTTGATTTTTCATATCTCTTCCACTTTTCCACTGACTCCATTGTTCTGGCAACAGTCGGCACTAATGCTGTCCACGAAGAATATCGCTCGAATAATATTTTCCAGAATTCCGCTGTGCTTATCTTGATAGACGAAACACGAACAACATTTTCTGATGACCTCAAAATATTAGGTTGAGAGTTCCAAGTGTTCTCATGTGTCCAGAGAAAGTTAGGTCCATTCAGCCAATGATCCATTTTGTCGGATTGATCTGGTTTAGTGCCTCGCGACGCAATATCAGCCGGGTTTTCTTGAGATGATACATATTTCCATTGAAGTACATCAGATCCATCCAAGATCTTTCCAATTCGATTCGAAGTGAATCTGTCCAATTGTTTCTCCTCAGATCGCAGGTAATGAAGTACAATCATACTGTCCGTCCAGTAGGTAACACTGTCTATGTGAAGACGATCCTCCAATTCAGGGATCATCATTGCGTTGATAGATACCAATACAGTAGCAGCTGTGAGCTCGAGTCTAGGGACTGTAATTCCTTTCCTCAGGGGCTTCACTCGAGACTTTCCATAAACAAAGCTGCAATGTACATCTCCATTTTCGTAGACGAATCTTATATACGTGACAGTTCCATACCCATGCTTCTCTGAAGCGTCAAAAAAGTGGTGTATCTCGCGTCTTCTTATTTTTGATTCTTCATGTGGATGAAAGCATCGAGGGATTCTGACTTGCATAGTTTTGAGACCATTTAACCATGCATTCCATGATCTCAATTTCATCCGGTAGCTTTTCATCCCATTCTGCTTTCATCTGACAAAGCTCTTGATGGATTTCCCTTCCGGCTAAAAGTATTGGACTTGCGATTCCCAGTGGATCGTAAATGACAGAAATTGACGAAAGCACTCCTCTTCTGGTGTGAGGAAAGTGGACATCTCTTCCAGTCATCGTCAATGAATCAGCTTCTATGTCCCAGTGAATTCCTAGGATTTTCTCCAGAGGTAGCTTGTCATGGTCCATATTCAAATCCTTGATCGTTGAAGCTCTCTCAGCAGTTTCAAACGAACGAATCACTTCTCGGCTGTTGGATATCCATTTGGTTAGCTTGAATCCCGCTCTTGCAACAATGTCCGTAACTTGTTGACATGTTCTGACTGCTTCCCTTTCACAATCAAACGACTTGACGAGATCGTCGACGTAGAAGTCACGCTTTATAGTTTCCACTACTTCTTTCGGAAATTCCTCTTCGTTGCCTGTTGCCGTCCTTCTCAAGGCAAAGCTACAAACGCTTGGCGACGAGGTAGCACCGAAGATGTGTACTTTCATTTCGTAAATTTCAGGTAATTTTGAAGGATCCAAATCAGGCCACCAAAGGAAGCGCAGGTACTTCCTTTGTTCCGGAGGCACAAAGACTTGATGGAACATTCGCTTGATGTCCGAGGTAACAGCAATTTTGCCAACTCGAAACCGCAGAATGACTCCGACTAATGTGTTGGTATTGTCGGGACCCTTCATTAACTGATCATTGATTGACGTTCCTTGGTGTTTTGATGCGCAGTCGAAGACAACTCGTGGTACTCCAGGCTTTTTGGGAGACCATACTCCATGGTGAGGTAGGAACCAACAGGATTTTTCCTTGTACTCTGAAATTGTTCCAACATGCTGTGACGCACCTTCTAGTTCGTATTGCTTCAACACGCCATGGTAGGCGTTCCAAGATTCGCTTCCAGATAATCGTCTCTTCAACTGGTACAACCTCTTCAAGGCGGTGTCATAGTTATTGGGCAAATGTGGCGGGTTGCTTTTGAACGTCAGATTGACTTGATAATGTCCACTTATCAGCTCGATCGATTCATTCATCATTCGGTCAGCCTTAACATCGTCGGCAGACATGCACTTTGTTTGAATCATACTATCTCCAAATTCCGTGTTGTACAGTTTGTCCAGCTGTTCACTTATAGCTTTGTCAAATTCGGAAACAGCAAAGTTGATTCGTCTTTCCCTGGGTTCCGCAATTCGGTCCATCTTGCCACATACAGTCCAACCTAGAGAGGTGTTTTGATCGCAATTGGATCGTTTGGTCCTCCTTTTCGAACATCAAGTTGTCGTTCAATCAGGTCATGATGATCCATTCCTATTAGAATCCCTACTTTACCAAACGGAATATGGTGCATCTTCAATTTGGCTAGATGAGGCCAATCCCTCAATTCTTCAGGTTGCACAAGATTTTCTTTATCTACAGGAATCAATTCAGTTGTGAGAACATCTTCCAACCGATGATACGCTCTCCCTCCAATTGAGCTGATACTGAACTGGACCCTATCAGTTGTCACTTTTTTCTCACCATTCAATGTTCGAACATTATAATTGAAGGGCAGCGATTTCGATTCAATTCCAATTTCTTTGGCCAAACTTTTGAGACACAGTGTGGAATCCGATCCACCATCCATGAACGCGTATGTCTCTACCTCCTTCAAAGGACCCTTGATTCGAACCGGAACAATCTTGAAGCATACTTTGTCTTTTGTCTGTGTGCTGGAACAGCAGCTGATTTGGTTCGATGTAGGATCTGAAGTGAGACTTGATTTATCTGGCTGTCAATTCTTCCCATTTTGTTGCTTTTGTCCTAACAGTAGGATGGTTTGAATTGTGCAGCAGAGTATTGTGAAATTTGCCACAGTTTGGGTGTCTGCAAGTAAACCGTTTTCTGCAATTCTTGATATTATGCCCTCGCCGTAGGCAGCTCATGCACAGGTTTTGTTTTTTGACTGTTTCCCAGCGCTCGTTTATGTTCATCTGCTTGAACTTGGAGCAAGTCCAAATTGCATGTGAGCCTTCACACACAGGACAATGATTCGGCTTAGCACTTGAAGCATCCGAACTCCATGTAACAGCATTCACAACTGCTTTATTCTGATGAGTTTGACTAAACAATTCGTCAGCATAGGGGTTATTTAGGCGACAGCCTGTGTCATGCACAAATTCGACGAGATGATGAAAACATGCCATCTTCCCTTGACATATCATACTGCCAGCAACCCTGCACCAGCCTTTTTGGAGTTCATTTGATGGCAATTTCTTCATCAGAGATTTCAAGAGTTCTTCGTTGTCTTAACGTGAAGTATATTCGGTGCCAAGACTCGACATTGCTCTGTGGCAGCATTGGAGAACACGAGCAAACTCCAACAAGCTGACGGCATCGGGTTTCCGAGCACGGACGTCTTTCAACTTCTTTACATAGGAATTCGCGACCATGTACGGTTGTCCGAAATTCTGGAACAGTGTCTCTTTTGCCACTTTATAACCGTCGACAGCTGGGAGGTTGACACAGCTTCTAACCGCTTCTTTGGCCTTTCCAGTGCATTGTGCTATCAATCTTGTAAGTCGCACGGAGGAATCAGTAACCGTTTTCTCAATGTGATCGGAGAAGCATTTGATAAACTCGGCATATTCCAAAGGGTTTCCATCAATCTTCAACAATTCTATAGGTGGAAGTGATGATCCTTGACGACTTGTTTCCGCAATCAGACGCCAAGCCTCTATCTGCTCTTCCTGTCTATCAGACACAATCCTACCATCAAATTCTTGTTCACTCAAACGCTGATCAACTTGCATGCCGATTCTACCCTTTGAGCCCGATGACTCTGTTCGTCTCGTACTGCCGTCCAACATTATCTTCTCTTCTGCAAGTTTCTTTTTGGTTTCGAGTTCGAGCATCTCTCTTCGCATTCTTATCTCTGCTTCAGCCATGTCAAGTCTATGTTTTTCCTTCAGTGCTTGCATCGATATTTCGGCTTCCCTCAACTCAATTTCGGCTGAAGAAGAGCCACTTTTTCTTGTGAGAATAACCTTTGATCTAGCAGCGATATGAGTTTCAGCATGTTTTGTTTCCAATCTGGAGAATTCGATTTGTAAACGTAGAATATGGTCTCTGTGATCCTCATACACACCATTGGCCTTATCTATCTCATGCGAGTCATTTTCAACACTCAAATATTTTTCATGTGAAGCAACAAAGTTAGCAAACGACTTTTCAATAAGCATTTAGCCAAAGCTTGATCGTAGTAATGGACGAGCCATCAACAAACGTGTCATCGCAGGCACGCTTCTTTTTTGTTAAGTCGCTCAAATGCCCTGCCCTTGATTGCTTCAACTTTACAATAGGTTCCGTCATAATCAAACTACTACGTCTTTTAGCACAATTGCGCAAAAAGAAGACAAGATAATTACAGAAAACTGGCAAACTTTGTAGGACAAGTATCTAGAACTCAAGAGTTAGATTCTAGCTAATGACAAGCAGTTAACTAGTGGATAATCAAATAGCTAGGCAAATACAGCGGAATACAGAATATGCTTTAAGTCTACAAAAGGTCTAACACTATAATTTCATAAGTCAAATAATAGACCTCACCGATATCCGACTGAAATTTGCTGCATGCAACTTAAAATGATCAGAAATCTTTAAAGTATCCACCGTTTCACAATCTGTTCAGTGTAATCCAGTATCTTCTGTAATCACCATTAATTCGCAGATCAATTGGAAATCCTTCACATCCGTTGAGATTCCATACCATTAACAGATTCCATATACCAATTTAGAGCGTAGACTACGTTGTGATCATGTAGAAAATGATCTGTTTATGGCAGCAAATGTTGTGTATTTTGTATCTCAATCACAACGGTGCTGATCTGCGCTAAAAGTCGAGGTTTTGTGATGCTGTACCTCCAGCGCGCAAGAGCAAGATATTTGTTGTTATACAATTGAATTCACATACATGTCAATCCCACATAGTCATAGATTAAAATTTGAAATTATTGTCGGTCAACATAGAACTCTTTCAGAATAGAAATATGAATGATGGGACAACAGAATAACAGGACTTCAGAAGGGTAGAGATTTCTACATGTAGTATTAATATCATTTTGAGATATAAATTTTTCTTCACTTACATTTTTATAATTACTAATATTTTTATAATCTTTTTTACCATTTACACCTTTTTCAGATGTTTCAGAATCATCATCATTATTATCAGATTCTTCAATATGATTCACAGGATTATTTTGATTATGATTGTGATCAGGATTATGGTCATTGTTAATAGTATAAGGTGTAGCTCACATATAAATTTTTTCGTGTTGTGATAACCCATTTATATATGATTTTAGCAAATTAATATTTAAGTTTGAATACAATCCTATATAAGTATCATCATCATATCTTTGTGGCATATCAGAACTTTCTTTTTTATAAATTGTATCTCTATAATAAACTTGGCATAATAATTCTTCATTATGTTTTTTGCTCTCTATATGAATATTATATTGATTGTATTCATCAACAAATAATCTAATTTTTTCTCTTGAAAAAGATTTTAATTTTTTTACCAATTCAGTAACATTGATCAAATTAATTATTCTAGTTTCTATCCAATCAGTATTACTTATTGGTAACACTGCTCTAATGAATCCATAAACATTATTATGACCAATAATTACCATATTTTCTTTATTTAATTCTACATATGCAACATCATTATATTTACTTACAATGTCCATAAATTTAATAAATGGATACAATATTTAGTTTCTATAGAAGGTAAACCAATAGTTTGTTCTTTTAATATTTCGGCTTGTAATTCAAACAAAACATTAAAATCTATACATGGATTATTATTATTATTATCAAAACATTTATTTTCAAATCCCGATGATCTCGTCGAATAAGAAGAACAGGATGATACGGGCGAATATAATTTTTTTAAATTTGGTTTTTCCATTTTTTTTATTTTTATGTGTGAAAAAATTACTTTCTAGAAAAAAAAAATTTTTAGAAAAAAAATTACTTTTTTATTGTTTAAAAAATGATGTTACCAAATGTTGGTGGAGGTGCATATATCCCGAATAATCGTGAATCAGAAATAGAAATAGAAAATTATATCATGAAAACTGGAGACGTTTTATCTGGTTCATTGCATCTGTCTATTCTTCCGCAACAAAATACAGAGTTAACAAATAAACAATATGTTGGTACACAAATCAATGACTTAAAAGAAAAATATGTAAACGATGTTTTGGTTCCACTGATGAATGAATTTAAGTTGCTTAAACTTAATGACAAATCATTAAATAAAAAATTATTAAAACTTGATAAAAAGGATAGAGAGCTAGAAGCAGATATAGCAAAACTTTTTAAAAAGATTTCAGAACAATCAAACATTTTAATATTACTTTCTATAAACTTAAAATCTGCAGTCATTAAAAATAAACATCAGATAAAACTATTGAAAGAACAATTAGAAGATGAAATAGAAAAACTACCTGAAAGAATTAAAAAAAATTTAAAGCAGTTACAAACTACATTCCAAAAAAAGTGTTGATGAATTAAGTTCTAAAATTACTCAACAAATGAAAAAGATGAATAGAATAATAAATGAAGTAAACTCACTTAATCAAAAAGTTGATAAAATGAAAACTCTTAAAATCAATTTAGAAAATGAATTAAAGAAAAATTTACAAGAAAACTCTAAAGGAAATAAAGAACAGTTAGATGCTGTTAAAAGACAATTAGATGTTCTTAAAATTAAGTTAAATGCTCTTAATACGGCGTTGAAGATGAATCAGCAGAAAATGCAAGTTAATAGAAAAGAAATTAAAGTACATCACACGCTGCTTGACGCGATAGACAAAGTGCAACGGAAAATTAATAAAGTCATCACGAAGTTGTTGGACATTCACACACGTAAATCTTGATAGAACATTGTTCAGAGGCTTCAGCCGATGACGCACGTAAATCTTAACGTAAATATTTTTTCCCAAAAGTCAAATTTATTTCTAAAAAATGCCTATGATTTATAAACACAATCTTAAACATTTTGCTTCAAATCAAAAAAAAGCACATGAACCATCCATGAAATCTGTTTACCATTATAACAATGTATAAACAATTCAAAAAGAAGGAGATAGTGCAAACAGCGTAGCTAGTGTAAACAGCGGAGCTGGTATCTTTTCTGGCATATGAAGTATCGTTAACTTGATTGAAAATAATAAAGATTTGATTACATCTGCTGCAAAAGGAGCAGCTGCTGTAGGTAGTACAGCTAGTGCAATATCAAATGCTGTTAAGTCTCAAAACGAATTAAAACAACTAGAAGCTATTCGTAAACTTAAGAATGATTCCGAAGAACTAAAAAAAATTAAAAAAACTTTCAGAGGAAACAAAAAACAAAATTGCTAACATAGCTGCAGGGTCTGAGAGTAAACATGAGAGGAAATCAAGCGTAGCCATAGAACCTACGATTCATTCAATTGAAGAAATAAGAGGCAATGGTGTGAACAGCGGAGCTGGTTTAACGAAATTCTAAAATATATTTTTTAGTAAAAATCTTTTTCTGGTTGTGAGAAATTTTTTTCTGGGTGTGAGAAATTTTTTTTCTGGGTGTGAGAAATTTTTTTTCTGTGTGTGAGAAGTTTTTTTCTGGATGTGAGAAAAAACAAAAAGTCAAATTATTTTTTATAAAAATGTCTTCGCTTATCGAAAATAAATTTAGATTAGACGATCCTCCGTTCGTCAGTTACAATCAAAAAAAGAATGACTATATAAGAATTGCTATGAATCCCAAATCTTCCAGTAGAGTAAATACTGGAGGAGGTTTAATCTTTGAAGTTGATAATCAGCAAAGTTATATATATCTACCTGATTCATTTTTACACTGTGAATATTCTTTATATAGTGATGCCAATTTTACAACACCATTACCAGATACCGATAATATTGCACTAGAGAATAATTTTTTCCAAGATTATTTACACAAATGAGTTTAGATGTTGCAACTCAAAATATAGAAACAATAAGTGATTCTCCAGGTGTAATTGATACAATGCCTAGATTTGTAACAATTGGTGAAAATAATAAAAAGTATGAAATCGAAGGTTGGTTTCCTGATACTAATGATGATATAATTGTTGATGATTCAACTCACGCTGAAACAGATGCAGCAGGAATTGCGAAAAATGTAGAAAATATTGAAAAACATTTAAATAAAACAAATAATAATGCATATAAAGAAAGACGTGAATTTAACAAGAAAAGTAAACGGACAGTAAATTGGTCATTGTCTCTATTATTCGGATATTTCGATTATGACAAAATATCATGTCAATTAAAATTTAAATTAGTAATTCATCGCACAGCAAATAATGAATTAATCTTTTATGGTAAGACTGGAAAAAAAGCATATTTAAAAATTGATAGACTTGAATGGCGGATAAAACATATTACTCCTAGTTTAGAGGTTGAATTAACTATTGCAAAAAGATTAAATAATAACAAACCAATTCCAGTAAATTTTATAAAGCGCACTGCTAGTTCTGTAACTTTTTCTGAACAAAGATTTAATTGGCATTTTACTAGAACTTTGAATACTCCAAGATATTTATTACTAACTTTTCAAAAAATTATTCTCCAAGTTTTGATAAGAGCAACAATCTTTTCCATATTAACACAATTCGAAGTTTACAAATTGCTTTAAATCAAACCCGATATCCAATTGATACATTAAGATTCGATGATACCAATAATCAATTTATGGAAGGATATGATTCTTATCGAAATCTTTGTATAGAATTTGGAGTTGAACCACAATTAACTCCTGGAGATTGGAGACGTTTATATCCTGTTTTCTGTTTCGATTTAAGTGCACAATCTGAAGATATTATCAAGACTGGTTGTGATGCAACAATTAATATTGAAAAGAAAGATTCCACAACTTCACTGATGGCTTATGGTTTATTGCTAGAAGATGTAAAATATTCTATTGAAATTCTTAATGGAAAGATGGTTAGGATATGTTAAAACCCAAGACTTCGTCGATAAGTTAATTAAAGTTTTTGGTTACTTAAAATTTGTTCTTAACTTAAATTTTTTTCATAACTAGAATAGATTAAAAAAATTCTTAGATTAAAATTTTTATTAAAAATGTCGCAAGCGAAAAGTAATAATAATAATAAAAATGTTGAATTAAAACTACGTAATATTGTTGACAAAAATACACCTAAATCTATTACTATTAATAAAAAAAATATTACATAAGTAAACCGATGATAGAGAATATTAAATTACAAGAAGAAAAGAATGGTGGAATTCTCCCATTAATTCCACTAATAATAGAAGGTATAGCAGCAGCAGGAAGTGTTGCAGGTGGGACAGCTGGTATTGTCCAAGCAGTAAATAAAAATAAATCAGAGAAGGCAGCATTAGAAGAAAGAAAACGTCATAATAGAGAGTTGGAGAAAGTTGCTAGGGGTGAAGGAATAGTAGATAGTTTTATTAGTAAATTAAATTTAGTTGATGAAGGAAAACGAGTTCTCAAAAACATTCTACATAATGTTGATGATTTAATAGAAATAATAGAAACTAAAGATGGTTCTGGAATATATCTAAGTCCTAGTATGATTAGATGAATATAATGTCATAATGTTATAAATATATTGCTATAAAGTTGTAAATATATTTTTATCTTTAGAATGTATTCTACAAATTCTACAAATTCAAAAAATTTCGAAAATTTAATTAAATTAAAATTTTCTAATTTAGATTTATTGAATTATCTCTTAAAAGTACATTCTGGCCATCGGCTGCACACCGGAGGTGACAAACAAAAAACATTAGAAAACTAGTGTAGTGTTGCAAATCAAAAAGGCCAGCGTTCCGCGTCGATTCGCTTTCTTATTACTCAGGCAAACACATCACAATGATATAGACAGAAATGTATATCCGACTTTCACTTTAGGTCCCAATTATGCGAAAATATGACGTCATGTAATTTGACGCACGAGAATGGAAGGCAAGAGTGTGACGCCATACATGGGAGACTGGGAGACACAGTAATACCGCATCATAGGCGGCAAAGCCCACATGCACACACGCACCAAAGAGGCCACCACGGCTGAGAAACCGACAAACACCTACGAGACACAGTAATACCGCATCATAGGCGGCAAAGCCCACATGCACACACGCACCAAAGAGGTCACCACGGCTGAGAAGCCGACAAACACCTACACGCCCCACAGGTCTTAAGACCTAAAAACTGAGAGATTAACAGGCTCAACAAATATAATCGTTCATCCACTCGGGGCGCCTCTTCACACGCACACTTCTACGAGGAATGATGCTATTATCGTTCGCATTGGTTGAATACCCATCTTCCTCATCATCATTCAGATCGAAGTCCTCTATGTTTGTCGCTGGGTACCATACGAAGGTGCGAGACATGCCTCGTAACCCCATCGTCGTTAATAATCACTCCTACGCTCGATTTAATGGAGGTGATTCTATGGGGCCCTGACCAGATGCTTTCACACTTGCCCTCAGGATCACGCATGTAAACTCTATCTCCTACGGTGAACGGATTTCTCTCTGGGTCATAAATGTCGTTATCTATTACGTTCTGCTGCTTTAGTATGTGGTCGATATCACCTGTTATTTGTTGCCGCTGCTTACTGATTCCCGGCTTCCTCGAAGAAGCTGAGAACATCAGCTCGAACGGACTGAGATTGTTTCCGTCCCTACTGCTATTCACCCAAAAAATAGCTTCCTGTATCGATCTAGATGTACGCGCAGCGCACCTTTTAACCGTTCGATGCATACGTTCTATGACTGCGTTGCCCTGGGGTCGATATGCACATGACAAAATTTGTTCTATCTCCCAATTATCTAAGAGCTCTGCAAATAGACGACTACGAAATATTGTCCCGTTGTCTGTTAAGATCGAGGAGGGAGGGCCAAACTCAGCGATGGCTTGCTCTACATGACTGACTAATTCGGACGCTGATTCATTTTTCAACTCACGCCATACGGTAAAACGGGATGCTAAATCAATTAATGATATGTACGGCTTTCCCTTAAAATGCGTTATGTCCATAGCAACCCTGTCCCATACGATATGGCTAGATATTCTACCATGTTGCCATTTGAAGTTGATGGCGGGATCAATTTTAGAGCAGGTGTCGCATCTGCTGACAATTTTTCTAACCATCCTCCTGGAGACTTGAGCGCCCCACTTTTCCCTAGCCAAGCGTAAAGTCCTATCTACCCCGAAGTGACACCTCGTATGTATTGACTTTATGTCGTTGATGAGCTGATTTTCTTCTCTATCTTGAACAGCAGCAGTCGCTAATGAAGCAGTCGCGGTGTCATTTGACACTACCAAATCTTGTTCTATTTGCAGCCAATTACGCGGTACACGAGTAAGTTTATCAGCCAAATTTTTCTTTGATTCAACTAAAATTCGGTTCTAATTGGAGCTGCTCAGTTTCAATTATTTCTTTTAAAGTATCGAGCCTGCGCCGAATTAATCTCTCCGATAGCGCCCGAGATTTTACATTATGCGTTTTATTAATAGTCGCCTGCAGCCACTTGTATACTGTTGAAGAGTCGGTTCTGATGTACAAGTATCTTCGCCCCCATCTCAGTGCCATGTTGATTCCTTTGATAACGGCGTCCAACTCGCTCAAGTTTATGTGTGCCGAGTCGTCCCGCGGTCTCAACCAAGTCGCGTCCTCTACTATGCTCCCACTAACCTCTAGCGCTACACCTATTGCCAAACCGCTAGCATCTGCCCACACTGTCATCGGAGCGCATTCACTGACTGGCCACTGCCCACGCACAGGATCGCCTTCGTTCCTAATTTTCTCTAGGATTTCTTTCAAGGGTTTCCTTAGGTGCTCGGAAGCCACGTCATCCCATCCCATCTTAGAGACGGCAGTCAACCGCTGCATAAAACTGCAGTGGACTCGCAACCAACTTGCTGTTGGGAAGTGGCCCACCAGCTCACCCACTATGCTATGTATTTGCCTCCTGGAGCATTCATCAGGGAGAGTCGGTATTTTGTTGTCTCTTTCCCAAGACAAGTCTTCCTTTACCTTCATGCCTAGCACCCGAACTCCATCAGTGCGACCCAGAGTCAAGGGTTCCTTTGTCACTAATCCCCACGTCAGTAAATGTGATTTTACATGATTAATATCAACTTCTGAAGTATCAATAAATAGATCATCTACGTAACTCGAAACCGCCTTCTTGATCTTATCATCTTGGTCCAATACTTTCTGAACTATAGCTGTCATTATCTTGGGCGCGACTGACAGACCAAAACCCAGTCTGGTAAGCAAATAAATATTTCCTCTCCAACGGACAGCTTGGTAAGTCCATAGTGACTTATCAATATGAATTTGTAAATAGGCTTTCCTGAGATCTAACAAAGCTCCTTTCTCTCCTTTCATACGCCACTCTCTCAGCCTACCTGCACAGAGGGGAACCGCCCCACCCGGATAACTCTGAACAATACGATTCAGCTTGCGATAATCTAGCACCGGGCGGACTTTACTCTCATCACCTTTGTCTTGCTCAATAGCCATCAGCGGTAGGTAACCGCGTATCTCGCCATGCCTATTGTTTGAGTGTTTGACAAGAATGCCTTCTCTTACCCATGTTTCTATTTCCTTATCGCAAGCCTCCCGATTAGTTTGCTTAACGTAATTACACGGAAATCTGTGCAGCTCTTTAGTTTCGTCCTCATTAGTCCACTTCCAATTAGCTACCCAATGGCCATTGTTAAACCTTGCCTCAAAATCACTATCGGAAATAACTGTATCCTTGCTAATGGTAGGCTGAGTAATGACATTGGCCATATTATCCTCTAGATTAGTGAAGTTTATCATAACATTCCCGTCACGACAACACAGCTCAAGCCTGTTCTGTGACAACACGTCCAATCCTATGACTACGTCTACGTCTAACGGTAGCCTACGGACACAATACGCAGTAACAGGTCCTAATTCAACACTATCGCTTCCAATCGATTTAAACTCAACTGACCCACTCGTATTCAAAACTGTCCGGTCCATCATTTCTAAGGCAATACTGGGAGAACTACAACGCTTCCACCGTACGTGGTCGCTGATTAAAGTCAAACTGCATCCTGTATCAATAAGTGTTTTCAATTTTTTACCGTTAATACACATTTCTTTAATTAACGCTTTGTTACGCTTGCGATAGGGGTTAACCCTGTCATATTTAGACGCGAAATTTACGCAGAATTTACCGTCTGAATAGTATAGCTCAAACCCATTCGAGGCCAACACGTCCAGCCCTAGAACTACGTCTACATTTAGAGGTAGACTTGAAACAACGTGAGAACTTACGGATCCTAAGTCAATACCACTATCAGTTACTATAGAACTCAACTCAACCGACCCCCGCGTAAACAGCAAAGCCTTATTCATCATCTCCAACTTCAAAATCTTAGAAGAATTACGGCGTCTCCCATGTATGGCATGCTCACCTATGAGGGTTACACTGCATCCGGTGTCGATCAGAGTTCTCATTGTCCGACCATCGATGCACATTTCCCGGATTAATGCATCTGTGCGGGGGCAGCATGATCCGGCGCAGCCGCCTCCGCTTGACCGTTTCCCTGGGCGTTTCTCCGACAGTCAGGACGCATGTGGCCAACTTCTCCGCACTTGTAGCAGACGGTATTGCATTCTCGTTCGGTATGTCCGAATCTCCGGCAGCTGTTGCAGCGCGGTCTGAATGATTTGCCGCTCTCCTCCGTTGATTGTTAGCATTTGAAATTGTTGCAGCTGAGAGCCCCGCTGTATCGCAGACACTGGTCAACAGGGACTTGGCACAGGATATCACCGATTGTAGGTCGAGATCTTCTCCACATTGTAGCCGTACCTGAAGGGAAACTGATGGGGGCAGGGCGTCCACCAAGTAGCACGATACAATTTGGTCAGGTACCATGCTTTTATCGCCAGATATGACTTGTAGAGACCTCTTGATTTCATCTGCCAGTACATCCACTGATTCACCGGGCAGATGTCTGATCCTCTTCAGGTCTTGCCACGCTTGCAACTTCGACCGACCAAACACTCGCCGCAACGCCGCGAGCGCCGTTGCAAAGTTGGATTTGTCAGCGTCTGGCAATTGTTTCCAGGTGGCATAGGCAGGACCATCAAGAAAGATTGGTAAAATCTTTGCTAATTTGTCGTCGGTTTTGTTGGCGACATCCTCGATCGTAACGTCCACCGCAACCCGGAACTTGTCTATCCATTGCTCGATGTCGTCATTCGCACCGCCAGCAAACTTTTTCACCACTTCGATCAGCTTCATGAGCCGTGATAGCTTGTAATGTTGCAAATCAAAAAGGCCAGCGTTCCGCGTCGATTCGCTTTCTTATTACTCAGGCAAACACATCACAATGATATAGACAGAAATGTATATCCGACTTTCACTTTAGGTCCCAATTATGCGAAAATATGACGTCATGTAATTTGACGCACGAGAATGGAAGGGAAGAGTGTGACGCCATACATGGGAGACTGGGAGACACAGTAATACCGCATCATAGGCGGCAAAGCCCACATGCACACACGCACCAAAGAGGCCACCACGGCTGAGAAGCCGACAAACACCTACGAGACACAGTAATACCGCATCATAGGCGGCAAAGCCCACATGCACACACGCACCAAAGAGGTCACCACGGCTGAGAAGCCGACAAACACCTACAAGAAAGTTGCTAGGGGTGAAGGAATAGTAGATAGTTTTATTAGTAAATTAAATTTAGTTGATGAAGGAAAACGAGTTCTCAAAAACATTCTACATAATGTTGATGATTTAATAGAAATAATAGAAACTAAAGATGGTTCTGGAATATATCTAAGTCCTAGTATGATTAGATGAATATAATGTCATAATGTTATAAATATATTGCTATAAAGTTGTAAATATATTTTTATCTTTAGAATGTATTCTACAAATTCTACAAATTCAAAAAATTTCGAAAATTTAATTAAATTAAAATTTTCTAATTTAGATTTATTGAATTATCTCTTAAAAGTACATTCTGGCCATCGGCTGCACACCGGAGGTGACAAACAAAAAACATTAGAAAACTTTCCTGGATTTATTTGCAGTTTATATTCAAAAGAAAAACATCTTCCTGGTCATTCATATGCCGGTCCAGGAACTCGATTAGATATAAGACTAGATGAGAATACTAATCAAAAACCAGGTGAAGAACTAATAAACAGAGTTGATGCAACAGCTTATAGACACGATTTAGCTTATCGAAATCATGACCTACAATCTCGTCATGAAGCTGATAGGAAAATGATAGAAGAATTAAATAGTATTCAAAATCCCACATTTAGAGAAAAAGTTGAAAGAATGTTTGTTAAAAAAGCTATACAATCTAAAATATTGTTCGGTCAGGGTTTAGACAAAACTCATAACTCTGAAACCTACGCGCCTGAAATTCATAAAGAATGTAGAAAGACGAAATATCTAGTGAAGGTAAAAGTATTTAATAAAGATGTTATTTGAAGTGCTGATCTTATTCATATGCCGAATGAGTCTGATTTTAATTACGCATTCACCGTTATAGATTTGTATACTAGATACGCTTGGGTGAAGCTATTCAAGAATAAAGGTGGTTTATCAGTTAAATATGCGTTTGAAGAAATATTCAAAGAAAGTAATAGAAAGCCAAAGAAATTGTTTGTTGATAAAGGATCTGAGTTTTACAGCAGAAATGTTAAGCCATTATTTGAAACAGACGAAATTCATCGCCAAGGCTCAGTTTATTCCACAGAAAATGCTGGAAAAACTGTAGTAATAGAAAGGTTTAACAGAACGTTGAAAAGTAATTTATTTAAGAAATTTACTGAACAAGGTAATCGGAAACGGTTAAAAATATTACTAGGAATTGTTGATGATTATAACAATAAGATTCATTCAAGTATTGAAGAATCTCCAAAGAATGCTTCTAACGATCCAGATTTAATAAGAAAGAAGATATTTGAAAATAATTATGAGAATGAAAGTAATGCTAATTTACAAAAACGTGAATCGAATTTTAAGATTGGTGGTAAGGTACGAATATTTAAGTATAAGAATAAATCTGAAAAAGGTTTTGTTGGTTATTGGACTAAAGAAATATTTGAAGTTTGTAAAATAAATCAAACTTCTCCGATTGCTTATGAAAAAAAAGATTTAGATAATGAGGAAGTCAAAGACAGATTTTATGAAAATGAATTACAAAACGCTGAACTTTAATTACAAGTGTCCTTTAGCTAGCCATTGGAACTAACGTTTCGGGGATTAAATTCCCTCATTCAATTCTAACAGAATATCAAGAAATGGTACTATTTCCTGTAATTTGAATAAAACGTAAAGACATAACTGACCGCAATAAGTATTTCCTGGTTCTTTAATTTGAAAAGTATTGTATGTTCCATTTACAAGTATTTCTTTTACTTCATTTGTAGGGGAAGTCCGTATGAGTCGAACCAATAGTTTTCTACATTAGTATTCTTTTGCCCTGCTGACCAATGTACTCCTTTTTGATCTGACGTGTGGAGATTTGTTATGAAGTTCAAAGAAATCGGTTTATTTTCAATCAACTACAATTCAGCTCTCATCAATACGTGAAAATTCTTTATTCCCGATTGTTTTGCAATTTTCTTTAGATCAAAATTCGTAGTTGTTTGTTTGCCGTATAACTTTAAAAACTCAGTCATGTTATTAACGTGAGGACATATGTCGCCTATATTACTCAGTATAACTGTCGGATTTTCATCATTCATTTTAAATGAAATACATTCTATCATTAAATTTACCTGAGGTTTATGATCAATAAGGTGTAGTATTTTTTTGTCAATACTAAAATTGACTCTTCTTTCACCAAGATTTTGAAACAAGGCACTAATGTTATGATCACGAAATAAATTACTCCTCGATTGAAGCTGTATGATTTGTCTTGTTAGGGCTTCTATACTCTGACGTTTTAATTGAAGACGAAGTCGGCATTCAATAGATCCAACCATGATATTGTGATAAAGTCAACGCTTTACGCTAATACTCTCTTTTAAAACGAAGTGAGATAAGTTTACAATTTGTTAAATGAGATACAGTTTATAAGCATCAATAAAATCCCTATGACAACGTTGACGTGACAATTGTAACTTTCTAAAACAATAGAGTTCAAGTAAGCCAATGAATCGCTGCCATTTTCTGAGCACTTCTGGCTGGAAAAACGGCTTTGGACGCGTTTGTGGATTTGGACAGAAAACTGGCAGGTCATTTGGTAAGTGGGGGTAAGAGAAAGACATAAGTGCGGGTAACAGCTGCTTGTTCTGAAATGCAATGTTTCATGAATGCAAGAAGCAACTGCATTGTTTCATGAATGCGGGAAGCAGCTGTTCCCTACAATTGGGCGATCATGAGAGTGCAAAGCAGTAGCAATAACAGGAATTGTAAGAGCTTTAGAAGAAATAACAATTGTTAAAGCACCTAAACTTAATGTTAAAAATATTCCAATACCTTGTGTTACATTCTTAACTTTAGACCATCTCCTTCTTAATTTTTCATAGCTCTCTAATCTTAATAATAATTGAGATTCCTTATCTTTCCTATAACGTACTCTATCTTTATGTTTTTCAATGTTCATCTTTTCTATGTCCATTAAAGCAAAACTACGTTCATTTATTAACGAAGGATATATTCTCGAAGTTTCTTCCATTTTCGAAGTTCCTTCCATTCTCGAAGTTTCTTTCATTTTTGAGGTTTCTTCCATTTTTGAGGTTTACATTTTTTAATGAATATTTTGAATACAATCTTCTGATATTTTTAGACTATGTGAAAAGACTACCTAAATTTTTGGACTACATAAATTTTCGACTACGTGAAATTTTGAGATTTCGTGAAAATTTAGACTTCCTACATTTTTGACTACGTGAAATTTTTAGACTACGTGATATTTTTAGACTACGTGAAATTTTCGACTACGTGATATTTTTGAAACCTCTTTTCAGTATATGACAAAATCCTAACGAGCTTAGAACTTTTTTTAAATTTCATCCTTAATATTCCTTTTATTTATAGAACATTTTTTCAGTGTATGAAATATTCCCATACTCATTCTCAGTATATGAAAACATCCCAACGAGCTTAAAACTTATTTTTTGATTTTATTATTTTATTTTTTATTTTTATGGGTCTTTTTTCAATATATGAAATATTCCGATTTTGCATTAGGAAGGCATCTTATTTTTTTGAGTTGTCCTGAACCGGTCATATATACATTTTTTGCATTTTTGAGGTATCTTTTTTTTAGTTGTCCTGGACCGGTCTTATATACATTACTAACGTCATTCATGAAAATCTGTAATTTCGTCAAAAGTCAGAGTATCTGACGAATAATCGGCAATGCGCATCTATAAAGGAGGGCTCTGGGGCAACATTCATTGTCTTTGCTTATGGAATAGGTTCTTTAGAGAGCAGACGTCTTCATTTGAATGACATGATAAAATTTAGATGTTTCATTTGCTTTTCATTGATGTTTCATTACTAACGTCATTCATGAAAATCTGTAATTTCGTCAAAAGTCAGAGTATCTGACGAATAATCGGCAATGCGCATCTATAAAGGAGGGCTCTGGGGCAACATTCATTGTCTTTGCTTATGGAATAGGTTCTTTAGAGAGCAGACGTCTTCATTTGAATGACATGATAAAATTTAGATGTTTCATTTGCATCATTCTGCGACAATTGAGGTTTTATGCCAAAAAATGACAGTTTGGATGGTTCGTTTGCAACAGGAGAACAAATAAGACTCTGAATACACGAGGATTGAGGAAGAAGGTTAGAGTAGTCGCACGTCTCTAAGCCAGGTAATGCCATCACTATTGGCTGAATGCACTACACTGTAGATCGCTCAATACGAATCACATACGAAGGATGTATATCAAAATATTTTTTGGTATATTTTTGTATTCTCTTGGTATATGTTTGCATGCTTTTCGTATGTTATTTCAAATGTGGTATGCTTTACATACTAAAGTCATACCAGCACAATGTTAAAAGAAAGCATAAATCATGTCTAAAGTATGTTGATTTAAGACCTTTTGTCAATAAATATCACACTGTTTTACTACTGTTTTGTCAGTAGTGAGATGATGACATTCAAGCGTCAAACTAACAATATTGAATTCGATTTTAATACACGTAAGTTTAAGGCATTTCATGAATAATCAATAAGTATTCAACCATCAATAATTATGCATTATGTTGTTTTGAAATTAAGCATATTATCAATCCGAAATAAAAGCACATTATAATTCATGAATGCAAAAATAGCTATGTTTGAGGTATATAAGTCAACATGGTTGCAAGAAGGATATCTTTTGAATGAATTGATGTTTATCAACTTGGTTCATTAAGTAGAACTAGCCGAGCGTCCTGTTATTGGTACTGGACAAGTAGCAAAGACGACATACTCATAGAGCATAAAATTCAGAATAAATCTAATCTAGTTAAATACCACACTATCAAAAAGAATTATTCACGACTGGTATTACTGAAAAAAGTCATTTTGACTGTAGTATGTGATGTACATTTTTTTCTATGTGACTTAAAGCTCTACATACGCGAGACGCACGAATGAAGACGAATTTGCGTCGGGTCTGGTATATAAAACATTCCAGCAACTCGCATTTCATTGTAAAACAGCCAATCACATATAGAATA
Organism: Prostheceraeus crozeri; assembly: GCA_907163375.1. Classification (NCBI taxonomy): domain Eukaryota; kingdom Metazoa; phylum Platyhelminthes; order Polycladida; family Euryleptidae; genus Prostheceraeus; species Prostheceraeus crozeri. The sequence goes on from CAJQUW010004014.1 coordinate 190,575, forward strand.
GTTCGTATCCCTACATACCAATCATATACGAAAGTAAGTGATATTTCGCATAAAAAACATAACAGATCTGTGTAAACATGCGAGACTCTCGTATCAGATGATAGTTTCAAATTGCATGTGAATTTGGTATATGTTTGTATGAATTTTTGCATCATCCAGCGATTTCCAGTGTACTCTGAGGCCGCTGATGTTGCCGGTAAAAGCTGTCATCTCACAGGCCTCCACTATGTGGGTCATTGTTTGGATCTCTCCACAATCATGCAAGGGAGACTCCCTCTTGCCCTCTGGTTCGCAGACGGTTGAGGAAAGACCATTGAGCCCGAGGTAGGTCGAAGTCGAGAACTCTGACAGTTGGGTCGTCGATGAGCCATTTGTTGTCGACCCCTCAGTATATTTCTCACGCCATGTCACGGAAGGGTCATGCGTTCCCCATAGTTCTTTCTCCAAACAGGGTGGCGAGAGCTTAGTCGCAAGTGCGGGGGTTTTCCAGGTCGTCGTTCAGGGGAACGTCCGTATTCAGTTTCACTTTTGCCAGGAGCTTTGAGGTCACAGTTTCACGCATGATGGCAAATGGTTCAATATTGCACAAGACTGGGAGCCAATCAGTCTGGGTACTCCTGATGGTGCCATTTACAATGCGCGTTGTCTGATTGAGTCCACGCTGATGAGAAGTACTCCGCAGTAGAGCAACATAGTGATAGAACACACGCTTGAAGAGTGTTGGCACTTGGGCTCCAGGATGTACCAGCAAGCATACTCAAGAGGTTGTTTATTCCTTGATCTTGTCTTTGCAGCAGTTTTCAGTAGGTGACTGCTGTGCGTCAAGGACCTGTCTAAGGTGACACCAAGATAGACAGGGATGTGTTCATGTTTTAGTCGGTTGGCGTTCATGAAGATGAACGTTCCTTGACAGTCTTGGCATTATGAAGATGAAGCACACTTGACAATAAAATGATGATCATTAATCTCTCTGAGACTACATCATTGCATTAGATGAGGTCAAAGGTCAAAAAATTCAAACCTTTAGGTGAGCTCAAATATCACTAAAATCGCACATTTTGGTATTTAGTTTCTGCAGGTGAAGAAACAACCCTTTTCGATGACTTTAATCGAGACACTGATGCTAAAAGCAATATGGTTCTGAAATAATTGTATAACTGCTGATCAGATGCAGAGCTAGAAGTGCAAAAATGATAAGAAATCATGTTTGAAATTTCAAGTATGCATTGCATACATAATAAGCAGATAATGTCAAATTCAAAGATTATGCATTAGTGAATGCATTTTTCTATATTAGTAGGAAGAGTCCTTAGTAGTAAGCCCATGGCAGAGGGAAGGCCAAAATGTGCAGCGATGAGTCATCATGGTGACTCAGCCCCCCTGGAAAGAAGTGGCCATGGATGTGATGGTGGTGATCGGACCGAGAGGAGGAAACCTCCCCCCTCGGCAGCGTTTCTTCCAAGTTTGGTTCTAGAGATGATAGAGAGTCGTGCGATAGCTCGTTTGAAAGCTCAAGAAACATGCAGTGGAAAGCATCATTTGTCCAAGTTTTCCTTAGTTTAGAGTGGAAAATGTCTTGAAAATGTCAGGAATCTCCGAAAAAACGACACAGTTAGAAAGTGGAGATTTAGGATGTTTGGGGATGAGAAAGGCCCCATTTCGGGCTGATGGATGTTCGGATGGATAAACGGAGGGCAGATTCGGATTCTACGTGAAATTGTGGGTTAGGGAGGTGATTTCCAGTTCAATCGGAGAGAAAAAGTGCTGAACCCCCCCTCGGGTCGAACTTTGTCAAAAGTGATGTTTTGGCCAAAGTTGTTCAAAATCATGTGAAACAAACTTCTATCAAGGTTTGGCGCCGAAATTCGTAGAAAAAATTTTTTCTTAATTTTTCTCCACCATGGGTCGACACTTACGATTTTTCGTAAAAAAATGTTTCTTTCAAAATGTCAGAATTGAGCTCCGAGACCCCTCCCATCGTGTTTCTCGTCAAAAGTTGGGTCGGTGATGTTGTGACGAAAAAACATCCCCCCTCTCGGGTCGAACTTTGTCAAAAGTGATGTTTTGGCCAAAGTTGTTTAAAATCATGTGAAACAAACTTCTATCAAGGTTTGGCGTCGAAATTCGTACAAAAAATTTTTTCGAAATTTTTCTCCACTATGGGGTCTTCCACTTAGGAATTTTTTTGTGAAAATGTTAAATTGTAGCCTACTTTGGTGACGACTATCTCAGGAATGAAACTAAGAGCTCCGGTTTCTTTTGGTGGAAACACCGCACTTTGTTCTCTAAGATCCTACCTTTTCAGATCTGTGGAAGGTTTCGTTTCCAAATGAGAGCATGTTTAAAATCGAATTTTTACGTATTTTCCAAGATTTTGGATAGTTTGATAAAACGAAAGTTTAAAGTTTTAAAAGTTTTTTCAACTCGGCTTCTGATGATCGGAGAAAGTTGAATGATGGCTTAAATGAAATGTGAGAGCGAGAAAACGTGACTTTCAAAGTTTGAAGCCAATCGGAGCTCTAGAACCAGAGATAGAAGCGTTTAAAGTTTAGAAAAGAGAACAAAGGCCACATCAGCTGATGTGCGAATCCTACATACACGTAAGTGCAGTCTCTACTTGTGGGAATCAGTTCTCCTCCCGACTTGTTTGGGGCAAGTGAACTCCGGAGCTCCGATGATAGCATCGGAAATTCCAAAATTCACGTTTCCTACAAACCGACTTAGAAAATTTCATTACTGATATCAGCTAAGGCGTCAGACTTATAGGTTAGCCAGGAGATGACCTTAATCTACAGGCCATAGAAGACTCCAAAACTTTAAAGGCTTGTAACTTTGCTTCTACAAGTCTTTTTGACTTGATTCAAAAAAGGTTCGAGAGGTCATGAATCAGGTCAAGTCATTAAATACCTTTTAAACGTTTTATAAGTAGTGGAAACCTGCTGAAAAATTTAAATTCGTTTTTTTGGAGGTTTTCTGGGGTTTTTGGACCTGCTGAAGTCAACTAAAGGATTTGTCATGATGTCTGAGCCAGTCTTCTCATTGGACGCCCATTTATAATTCATCAAGCATCCTCTATAAAGAAGAGATGTTGCTTTACGTTTCACATTTGCCTTTCGGAAGTGTCGGATGCATGGTACGGAGAGTTTCGCTGTAATATTCCAATGACAGGGTGTTCCTTCGGGACGGCGGATTATGCCGTAGTGATAAGTGTGGCAAGAGATTGTGTCATATTTTAGACCGAAACCTCTGGGGCAACTCATGTTGGGCATTTGACACAGGTCTCAACGTAGCCTTTCAAACTCCAATCGGTTGAGTCTTAGCTATCTTGTCATGGGTGACTACTAGACATCTCCATTGCAAAACGCTTGTGAATCACGGCTTGCTATCACTCTCTACGGCTTGCTATCAAGCACGTTTCATGTCTTGCTATCAAGTCAACTCAACGTGAGGTGGAGACCTTCGATATAATACTTCCTACGGTGAGGTGTTCCTTTTGGACGGCAAGCACTGCCACAGATCGAAGGAGGGCAAGGGACGGTGTCATACTTTAGACCGAAACCGCTGAGCTGTCGCTTATGTTGGGTATGTGACACCGATCTCAACGGACTCTTTTCAATCGCTCGGTCATGAGTGCTTTAGCCATCTCCCGTATGTTTTCTTTAAGATTCTCCACCAACGCTGTGAGACTGCCTCTGACCGAGGCTAAATGATGAAATGGAATGAATTGGAAGGGACATTCATGCGCCATACGCAACCACAAGCTCATTTCTCTCTTCCCTAGTGAACAAGCTCTTGTGAACGTAGTCAGAAAGTTTATCATGTTTTGCAAAAGCAAAGTTTAGTGTAATCAAATAGTTTTTGCCGTGACACACGTTTGTGAAAGTGAAGTTTGATTGACGGACAAGTTTTATTCGTTAGTGTAGTCAGAAAGTTTAGCACAACAAAAGTGTCATGAAAGCAAAGTTTGATCGTGATGTTTTATGACTGACTGAACTCACAACAGCATTAGAAAGTTTTTATCCTCAGTTGAGACGGGGACTTCAGTGTGTAAAATGTTTTATGTGACAGTCTTTTCACAAACGGTGAAGTTTATCTCAGAGTGAATACATCTGTTAGGTATACATCAACTTTGGATGTGAAGCAAAGCGAATCATGTTAGATTTTCAGAGTGAATTGAATATTAGACGACGCTTGCAAAACACCAGACTTCTCTCTTCGTTAAGATGATGCTCAATCTCTTATAATGAAAATTGTTGACTGCCAACGTAGGGAAAGGGAGAATAAATCGCTATGTCATACTACACATCATAAGTCCTAAAGTTCGTCATCCAGAGGTCAGGTTTCCTACGACAAGATATGAGGAGGTAGCACTTTATAGAAATTCACTTTTCACTGAGCATTGTTATAGTGTAGTGATCCTGCATCATGAGTGAGACAGAAGCACAATTAATGATTCGTCAAAAGAAGGAAAAGAACACAATAATGGAGTTGTCAGAAAGGTACTACTCCATGACAATTAAGACATGTGATCCAAGGAAGATTACCGATTGCTTAGAAACGATTAACTATGTGAAGAAGGCAACAATAGTTAGTCATCAAAGACAATCCAACTTGCTAAAAGAGGGAAGATGGTTTGGACTTAAACACAAAGATGAGTGAAGAACATCCTTTCTTTAAAACATGAAGACATACACACTCACACATACACACAGCATACTGCTTCATTGCTTTTTTTCCGTGAATGATCCATGAGCCTCTACGAGGCTACCCATGATGATGCCTGAAAGTCATTTGCTTTCATGACGGTAGCAAGCCCGTATATTTCAGAGGATGGGTGAAAAATTGATGAAATGAAGGCAAGAAAAGTATGTGAAGCATCAGTAGCATATTCTTGACCATAGGAACGAAATTGAAAGTCAACACTTTCCGCTTCTTCACTCTGTGGAAAATGAATGTAATTGACATTTGCAATTAAGCGAACCTTGATGAGACTGTCTTTGAAATAAGATATCAACTCCGTAAATATTTCTAGTGTATAGTCTAAACATGCTTCCAATTCTGTCTCCTCCCTTTGAAACTCAAGGATTTAATCTTGTATTAAACCTCCGAAGCTCTCTTGATGAAAACGAATCGTACAATCATGTTTCAATGTATTGACTTCAGGCGCCATGCCATGCTTCAGTTTATTGCTAAACATCATTTTTGCCTAAGACGATTTCAATAGCACGTTTCAAATGTGCGTGCGCACATCGGGAACTCTAGCTTGTCTGTGATTGGACAAGAGGTCTCATCCATTTCACCGCTTAGGAAGATCTTATAAAAGGGAGTGCACAAGCTATACTCTTCGCATTTATCTTTCACAAGGTGAGTGTCGTCGAGCACCTGCTATCAGGTTGTTTTGGCTTGCTATCAAGTTGAATAGTTTCTTGCTATCAAGACATTCACTTCTGCTCATAAAACATATAATCGCTGTAATACCTCCTTTGCTCGAGCGTTCCTTCGGGACGGCGGGTGTTGCCGTAGAGGGATTGCGTTGCACGGGTTGTTCGTCGTTTGTTAGACCAAAACCTCTGAGCCGTTGCTCATGTTGGGCGCTCGACTTCATACTCAACGTGACGGTTTCTCTCGCCAGGTCAGAGTACTTCAGCCATTCGACAAAGGTTAGTCTTTATGATGTGGAGTAGAGTGAAATGTAATTCATTAGATGTCACTTCAATGATTGTTCTCATGATAAACGCTGACTAGGTTCATTGGTACTTTCCCGCTCCACCACTACCGGTCAGCCAGCTCCCTACCGCCAATGAAACGTTTCTCATCTTTCCTTTTCAGTGATTGAAGTTTTACAACTATTTGAAGTTCATCAACTATCTGCATCCGAACAAAAATGGAGTTTGCGAAAATTGAAGACTACCGCGTCTCAGCATAGCTGGAGAAAATATGTATTAAGAAACGTAAGTTTTTGTGTGATGGGGTAAGGATGAGGTGCAAATTGTGTTCATAAAATTTTTCTAACTAACACCATTAGGTTAGCATGAGTGATGAATGTAGCAAAAAAAACTATAAAGCTCCAGAATGAAATCACCTAGAAGATAGGAATCATGTCCTACTTCATTTTCGTTGAAAATCAAGACCCTTAACCTCCCCCTATTCCACCATTTTTAAAACCGAAAGTAACATTTCGAAAAATTCATTGTGATGTGTTTAGGTGAAATCTCTCACCACTATCTCTTCTTCCGTTTCAGTGCATGAGCGTATGCGCAATGGGGAGCCCGTCCCTGAAAATGCACTCGGGCAAGCATGTCAGCGGCTCGGAAAGTGTAAGTAGCATCACCTATAAGAAGTGAGAGTTGGAATGTCATGTTTTAGCACTTCTGTATCAGTATAGCTTACTGTCTCTATCATTGTTGTCTCCGCAACCTCTAATCTCATCTCCTTTTCCTCTCTACAGATTTAGCCAGGAAGGAGCAGTGGGAGGAAGTCGCGAAGCGGAAATACCGCGAGGAATTTCCGGCCCTACTTTCCCGCTCCACCACTACCGGTCAGCCAGCTCCCTACCGCCAATCGACCTCGGCCATCGTCCAACCGCCACCCGCTCCGGTACCTGCACCTCGTCACCACGTCCTTCCAACGCCCAAACCCAGGACCCTTCCGCCCTCGGCTCGCTTCCCACTCCTGCTACCTCCGCGACTTTCTGTGATGCAGGAGTTGGAGTCCTTAGATGGTAAGCAACTGTGATTGGGAAAAGGGGCTAGGACTTCAAATTAAGATTTCAAACTTGGAAATTATGATCATGTTACTAATCTCTTTCTTCTTTTTCTCAACAGATCTGGCAGCTTACCTCCTGGACGGTGACGTTCCCTCCCGCTCCATCGTCATCCCTGCATCGCCACCTGCTGCAGCGAACGACCTTCTTCTCTTCTCCGTTCAGTCGGTGGAGAGACTGTTGGAGGAGCAGGAGTTGGAGATAGTGGGAGAGGAGAAGGAGATGGAAGTGGATGAGTTTCGATGCCAGCGGTGTGACAGGTTCTTTGCCTCAGCCTACAGTTTGAGACGTCACACCGCAGGTAACGCCTGCAGGGGAAGCACTCGGCACCGACCGATACCTGAACGGCCCAAGTGTGAAGGTTGTGGACGCACGTTCTACAAGAGCACCAACTTACAACGTCACATCGAAGGCGGATCCTGTCGCAGTATGAGGCAACCACCGACGACATTAGGTAGGAAGGATCCTTCATCACACGTCGGCCTTTCCTGTTCTTCGTGTCAGAAGACCTTTCCGACAGCGTTCGTTCTTTCTTCGCACACACTCTGTCACACACATTCCATGGAGCTTTACACTGACAACACTGTCACTCTAAGGCTGAGGAAGTTTTCGCTTGAGACTCGTTCGCGACTATGAGTTAGAAAACTCTGAAGCTGTGCAGGATATTCATCCTTTCTTGATGAATAATATAGGCTTAATTCATCAAATGTTGGCGAGATTAGATAGATTTTTACTCAAAGGCATGTTCTATCTCACTGCTCGTTTCAATAAGGTAGACAGTAGCACGGGAGAAGTAGAGTCCTCTGTGACCATTAGGATAACCTCCTGTGCTGCTCATCTCATAGGTGATGTAAACGAGTGGATAGAAAGACATGCGACCTATCGCGTCAACAACTTAAATAAAGTTAATGAAAGAGACAGCGGTCTGGTCTTTGATGGGATTGAGAAAGTAGATATTAAAATCAATCTCTTAGAAAATTTACAAGGGAGTGGTTGTTTCACCCTCCCGAAAGCACTGGCTAGCAAAAAGGCTGTCATCAATGTAGATTTTCATTCCCAGTGTTTCAAGTATGCCGTCCTCTCCATTCTTCACTATGATGAAATAAGTATGCATCGTCAAAGAGTCACTCACTATGGTGAATGGGAGGATGAGCTTAAGTTTGACGGGTTAGATGTCAACACATTAGATTTTAAGGACATCACCCAATTTGAAAAAATTAAATAAAATTAAGATAGCCATCCATCTCTGGGAAAAAGTCTGAAGGGCGTTAGGTATAACAACCGCTAAAGTAACTTGGGAATAAGACCCATGGGAATAATTTTTATTACTATGATCGCTGCACACGGCGCTTTAGGTCAAAACCATTTTTTGAAGAGCATTACGAGTAGTGCAGTCGGGGTAAGCTTCAAATGGAAGACATGCCCAAAGATAAATTTTATAGGTCTGAGGAAAACGGCAATGAGCTCAGTCCCATATGTACCATCTATGCGGACATTGAATGTTACATTGAACAAGAAGACCTACTGTAAGTCATGAGCCAGCAGTCATTGCCTGCTATGAAGTATGGCATCCATATTATAGGAATCAAAATAAAATACATGTGTGGCAAGGCGAGGAGTGCGTTGAAAAATTCCTCAACTTTTTAGATAGGAAAGCACGTTTTCATGAACGCTATGAAACGGAGCTGACTAGGAATTCCTTGTGTTCCACTGAGCAAGATACATTAAAATTTGATAGGACCACGGAATGTCCCCGCTGCTGTTCATCCATTGATGATCAGCAACATAAGAAAGTGAGGGACTATTGTCATCTCAGTGGCAAATTTAGGTCTGCCTTGTGCAGTAAATACAATATGAAACTTAGGCTCAAAAGGCGAATGCTCCTCGTCATCTTTCAGAACTTTAAATGTTAAGATGCTCACATCATCATTCGCCATGGATTCGGTAAAATGAAATCCTGGTCATCCAAAGTGATTGCACAAAGTAAAGAAAACTTTATGTGCATCACTGCTAAAATCCAAGTCGATGAGACGAAGGAGGGGAAGCCTGTCCTCTATGACATCAAGTTTATAGACAGTTTTCAATTTATGTCTTCTTCCTTAGCCACGTTGGCTAATAATTTAGAAACACTTCCCCTCACTCAACATCTAAAGAAAGACCATCCCAACATAAGTGAAAGTCTTATGCGACGGAAAGGGGTGTTTCCTTATAGTTATTTTAGTTCAATAGACACATTGAAGGAGACATCCCTTCTGACCATCGATAAATTTAAAAATAATTTGAAGGGTGAGGACTGTTCGCCGGATGAATATAGGCATGCAGAGCAAGCATGGTTAGAATTTAGGTGTCGCGCTTTTGGTGACTACATGCTTGCCTACATAAAATTAGACGTCTATCTGTTGGTTGACGTGTTTGAGACTTTTAGGAAAGTCACTTTAGAAGAGGACGCCTTAGACCCCGTCCATTTTGTTAGTCTACCGGGTCTGTCCTATCAGTCAGCCTTCAAGATGACGAAAGAGAGAATACATTTACTGCAAGATGCAGAAATGCACACGTTATTTGAACGTGGTATTAGGAGTGGCTTAACATTTGTCAACAAACATGTTGTCAACAGAACTCAAGACATAGGATCGACCACGCATTTAATGTACATAGACCAAAATAATTTGTATGGGAGTGCACTCTCCAAGCCTTTGCCACAGTCTGACTTTGAATGGGTAGAGTCCCATAACATTGAACACTTCTCAAATCCAGCACACATCATGGCACTGGAAGATGAGGCCGACATAGGTTATTTATTTGAAGTCGACTTCATCTATCCAGAATGTATTAAGAATAGGACAGTTGATTTTCCTCTCGCACCCGAATCTGGCATAGTAAGTCTAGATATGTTCTCTGCCTTTATGGAAGAGCACAATAAGAAATATGAGGTGGAAAATGACTTAAAATATAAACCCACTAGGAAGTTGTTGCTCACCCAATTGAACAAGCAGCATTACATCGTGCACTATTCCATCCTCAAATTCTATCTAGGCATGGGGATGCAACTTGACAAAGTCCATCGCGCTATCCAGTTTAGACAGAAGCCCTTTCTAAAACCGTATATAGAATTTAATAGTAAGAAACGGGCTGAATCCAAGAATCCTTTCGAAAAGGACTATCGTATCGTGACTGATCCGGAAACGAGTATCAAGTTATGCCGCTCGCCGTTGTTTTGTCACCATGATGTCATTTCCGAAGACATCACTGGTTTTAAAATGTTAAAATCCAAAGTCGAGCTCTGTAAACCTATTTATGTCGGTCAAGCTGTCTTGGATTACTCCAACTTAGAAATGCATAAGTTGTTTTACCACACCTTTAAGACTTGCCCACTGATCCAGCATGTGGAATTAGTAGGAGGCGATACAGACATCTTCTTCCTGGCTTTGACAACCACTAGCCAAGTCAAGCAGGAAGACATTTTAAAATATTTTGCACCCAAGTTTGATAGTTCCAACTATCCCACTGACCATCCGCTTAACTCTACCACAAATAAAGCAAACCTTGGCTGCTTCAAGGATGAGTGTGCCGGCAAACAGATAGAGATGATCTTGCTTCGTCCCAAGATGCACTCCATGAAACTAAAATCCTGAGAGCTTTCTATAAAACGGGCGAAAGGCATCTCGAAGTCAATCGTTAGAAAAATGACACATAGGGACTATCAAGATGCCTTAGATTCACTTAAAATTAAAAAAGTAGAAATGACCATTTTAAAATCACAGTCGCATCAAGTCAGAACAACGACGTTTAGGAAACGAGGTCTATCAGCTTGGGAAAACAAGCGATGCTGGATGAGTCCTAATAACTCATTACGTACGGCCATCCAGACACACATTTACCACCACCCAAGAGACAGAAACTTTCTCCTCCTCCGTCCGGCGATGTTTGATGATGAATGCTTCCTCTCTGTTGTGGTTGATGTTTTGCTTTTCACTCCATGGCGTTTTCTATGGGGTGTTGTGAGTGAGTCTCTTGTAACATGCGTCCATATTCTGATCACTTCATATCATGACTTTTATATCAACTGGTTTTCCTGACTTTGTTTTATCCCTGTACAGTTTCCTACAATGACTTTGCTTTCTCCGGTGATGTGTGCCATAAAAACTTGGTTTTCTGTTACCATCAGTATTACCTGTGTGTGGTGCTGTGAAAATCAGTTGTGATGATGAATAGTTAGACTTCAGTTGACTTCAGCAGGTCCAAAAACCCAGAAAACCTCCAAAAATAACGAATTTAAATTTTTCAGCAGGTTTGCACTACTTATAAGACGTTTAAAAGGTATTTAACACTAGAACGCCGGGACCGGTCATCCCCTCTCGAAAGCCGATACCGGTCATGCATGACCGGGCCATCAATAAACAAGGTTTATCCTATCTGAACCTGAGATATTGAATACAAACTATACGTGGGCACTCTAGGATTAATTTATACATAAAGAAAAAACAATACGTCTAGTTTCAACAAACTTTATTAGCAAAAATCTGGAATAAAAAACTAAAAAACTCAACTCTGGAAAGTTCATGAGTCACCTGCAGATTGACATTGATCACAGTTCAATTTGCAAACGATGATTTTCTGGCCATGCTTTCCACAGAAAGCTTTGTCACAATCATCACAAAAATTGTATGTTTTGTTTTCATACGAAGAAAAAGAACACGTGACTCGTTTTTGCTTGTTTTTGACAGCCTCTTTTGACGCCTCAGCCTTGCGCTTGCGCTTTGAACGCATCGGCTCGCACAATTTCTTTGACAACGCGTGCAAAAATCTTTTCCTTGGCACAGGAGTAACTGCCTCACAATACAGAACATGAGCATTGATTGCTGATTTGTTGAGCAAATCGTAAAATACACAAACAGGCCATCGGCGAGTAGCCGCTTTCGTACTGTAGATGCGGAGCATCTGATCGAGCGTATCCACACCTGTTTTTGTTTGATTGTAATCAACAACAATCTTAGGCTTTTTCTTTTCACTTTCAGCAACAATCTTTGGTGAGCAGATCAGCGTTGATAGCAACTACACCGATTTTTTTGCTTTGCACTGATAGTTCACCATGAGTACATCATCAGACTCAAAGAAATCTGATTGGAACAGATTCTTGTTTTTCGTGACCATGTCACGAGGAATGCTACGGTAATAGAAGGTTGTCCTCTTTTGAAGCAAATGTTTGGCTAATGGAGCTGAAGTAAAGAAGTTGTCGGCTGTAATATGATAGCCACAATTTTCAAAAGGTTCAATCAGCTCCTTGACAACTTTCGATCCCATAACTACCAGAAGTAGTATCCTCAGAATGATCTTTCCCCAAATATGGGATTTGGTTTACACAGTACTTTGTCTTCACATCAACCAAAAGCCACTCTTTTATTCCATTTTTATCTGGCTTCGAAGCCATGAATTGCAAAAATTTACAACGGTTTTTTGATGGCAACAATTGCTCATCGACAGTCAAAAAGGGGTATGGTTGATAAACGTGCTTACTGTTCTCAACGAACTCCACGTAAAGCTCACGAATGTGTGTGAAAACATCATCCACAATCCTGCTACAACGTGTACTCTTCTTATCAAAACGTAAATTTGTCATGATATCCACAAACCTATCCCTAGACATGGTTTCACGAAAAAAACTGACACCATACTCACAGGAAAAAAGGTCATGCACATCAGCTTTGTTCAGAAAAAGTACACCTCTCAGGTACAGCAGACCAATAAAACTTTCCAGCTCGTCCAGAGTCATGGAGAATCTCTCGTCACTCTCCTTACCTTTTTCAATAGTGCAATCCATTATGAGCTTCATCATTCTAGGCGTGAATAGAAGCCTCCATGCACTAACTTTAGAGTCAATTTTGCCTTTTGCAAATGGTTTGATACCTGGGGCCTTGGAAAATAGGTTTCGTGAAGGAGGTCTACCCGATCCCGATGAGTTGACTTCAGCTCTTGTCCACGTTGTACCATCTTTGGAGGTGTAGGTTGCAGAAGTGGCATTCGATTCTTCATCGTCAGCAGACTCAGATTCGTCCTGGCTGCTTTCTCCAGAGACAAATAGACTTGTATTTACAGGAACTTCATCGGACTCCACAAGTTGCTCATCCTCGGATGATACTTCAGTATTCCACAGTTGCTGTAGCGCTTTACGAGCTGCCGCTCTCTTCGACATGATGAATCGAAATGCCTACTATTCTGTGTAGCGTGATCCTTCCCTAAGGCGCAGATTGGACGCAGATAGACCAATCAGCGACCTAAACTCATTCCCTTTTTCTCAGGTCATGAATGACCGGTTTCGTACTTAAAGGTAAATCGTTGATTTAAAACGAAACTAATGCTTTTATCTTGATTAATCCATGATGAATATGAAGAGCATCGTTCGCTTGAAATTTAAAAGGGTCTCATTTTCAACTATCGTGCAGTATTTCAAAATTATTAAAACTTATTTTTCAAAAAGGCACCGAATGACCGGTCCCGGCGTTCTAGTGTTAATGACTTGACCTGATTCATGACCTCTCGAACCTTTTTTGAATCAATTCAAAAAGACTTGTAGAAGCAAAGTTACAAGCCTTTAAAGTTTTGGAGTCTTCTATGGCCTGTAGATTAAGGTCATCTCCTGGCTAACCTATAAGTCTGACGCCTTAGCTGATATCAGTAATGAAATTTTCTAAGTCGGTTTGTAGGAAACGTGAATTTTGGAATTTCCGATGCTATCATCGGAGCTCCGGAGTTCACTTGCCCCAAACAAGTCGGGAGGAGAACTGATTCCCACAAGTAGAGACTGCACTTACGTGTATGTAGGATTCGTACATCAGCTGATGTGGCCTTTGTTCTCTTTTCTAAACTTTAAACGCTTCTATCTCTGGTTCTAGAGCTCCGATTGGCTTCAAACTTTGAAAGTCACGTTTTCTCGCTCTCACATTTCATTTAAGCCATCATTCAACTTTCTCCGATCACCAGAAGCCGAGTTGAAAAAACCAAGATCAAAAAATGAAAAGTTCATCCGGTAGGCTACTGTTGGAGGCTATCCAAAACTATCCAACTATCCAAAAGCTTGGAAAATGCGTAAATATTCGATTTTAAACAAGCTCTCATTTGGAAGCGAAACCTTCCACAGATCTGTAAAGGTAGGATCCTAGAGAACACAGTGCGATGTTTCCACTATAAGAAACCGGAGCTCTTCATTCACTTTCATTCCTGAGATAGTCGTCACCAAAGTAGCCTACAATTTAACATTTTCACGAAAAAATCCTTAGTGTCAGACCCCATAGTGAAGAAATTTTTTTTTCACCGAAACTTCACCGGCTCAATTTTTGACGAGAAACACGATGGGAGGGGTCTCGGAGGTCCTCAATTCTGACATTTTGAAAAAAAGACATTTTTTTCACGAAAAGTCCTAAGTGTCGGAGCCTCACAGTAAAGAAAATTTTCGAAATTTTTTTTCGAATTTCAACGCCAAACCTTGATAGAAGTTTGTTTCACATGTTTCTGAGCAACTTTGGGCAAAATTTTGAAAGTTTTCTTTTTCACGAAAAATCCCATGTGTCGGAGCCCCATAGTGAAGAAAACCCAACTGATTATTTTTTTCAGGATTTCTAAGTTACTTTACGAAAAATATCGGTCTTGCAAGAATAAAATTTCTTGAAGGATTCTCCTGAGGGATTGGTTGAGCCTTGATTTTCTTGAAGGATTTTCGTTAAGGATTTTTTGAGTTTTAAATTCTTGAAGGATCTGTTGTTCACGTTCTCTAAGAAATTTTCGTCAGGAACTGTTGCAACAACTTGTTTGTAAAATAGAATATATTTTAATGATTCTTATTATGTATGAATATTTGATAAGTCTATGTTGTTGAGCATTCCTGTGCTATTGGCTTAAACATGTATGATCTACGAGTATGATAATTGTTAGCGGCTGCCACAGGCAAATGATTGTATCAGTATGGCGTTTCATAAGCAGTTATCATAATTATATGGTAACTAATCAATTATGTAATTTTTAGCAATCAATATTAAATTCATTAATATTAATCATTATTAAGTTCATTAATAATCCATTATTCACTACTTGACAAAATTATGAGCAAATTTAATGCAATTGATCAAAATAATTATATAATTATGATGTTGTCATTAAATGAAGCTAAAGTAATGACATCCATCCATTAGCGGTTTATTAAATTATTTGACGACTTACATAAAACGCACAAGCAGGAATGTATAATCATCATTAAATAGTAGTGTGAACGCTAGCTCCATCGATGGATTGCTAGCAATGCTGTCTGTTTAATAAACCTACATTTCCGATCTATTTGAACTCTGTATCAATTGATAGCCTTTTCGATTTGGCAGACATATTCTTAATTTGATTCATGATTGCAGTCTTGATATTATCTATTGTAGCAATAAATTGCTCCTATGATTTACTATGCAATTGTATGTGTGATCGAATTTTGAAATGTATGATATATGAAAGATACAGGAATTGCTTGGGTGCTTTATAGTTTATTATGCTACATTCATCAATATTATATAAGAATAATTATGCTCCTTTTCCAATATATTTCATTATCACACTGATAATAGCATTTTTTGCTGTGTAAAAATCATTTACGTCCTTTTATTATAAACAATGCATGCACTCAATCCATCAACGCAATGAGTTTGGAGAGTTTGGAGTTTGGAGTTCAATGATGATAAGCGTTAATTTGATAATGAAAGAAAAATATGCAACTTGTCATGGACAGTCTTTATCCATGTTTTCTGGCGTACAGTAAAACCTGCTTATAGTGGACCCTCTCCGTAATGGACACTCGTACGCAATGGACACTTTGTCCTGCATAATTTGCATTTCTCATTGGAATGCCCCTTGCCATAGTGGACACCTGCTCAACGTGGACAATGGACAACATTTTGTGACAATTTCCCTCAATAGGTGTGGCCAAACACATCATCAAAGTGGTTAATTCTCAAGATGAGATTGCTGTGTATGGCAATCTCGTCTTAAGTTTTGTTATGAAAACACGATGATTGACACGAATTGACATTATTCCCATCTCATGATAATTAAATTAACACATTGCCGCACTTGTAAACAGTCCAAACCAAGCAAAAGATTGATGATGTTGTCTGAAACTTGGATGAGAGATAAACGTGCACCAAGTAAACAAAGACGGCGTCACATGTTAAAGAGATCACTTGAAAATGTAAAAGATAGAATGACAGCACTAGACTGCGATTGATGACTCAGAGCAACGCCTGGAAAGCATAGTCCGGCAGCCAGAACGAGTTTCTGCAGGGAACGAGGCCGAAAGTGAGACTTTCACAGAATGATGTACACCCTATGCCTACTACGAATCGGCACGTCTGCCGAGTTCTAGTGAGTTCCTCTTCTTGTCAGACAAGATCAAAGAAGAACACATGTAAATCCAATGGGACGCAGATTGCAGTTTTTGGCTAAAATGAAATTTTCTATGTTTTCTCTGATTAAACGAAAAGTACATAGCCCAGAGTCATAATTTTTGGCATAGAATGTCTTCAGGTCATTTCCTACGATGCACATGTGCTTTTATCGTGCATTTAATCGACAATGTATATGAGAATGTGGTTTAATGTGGATAAAGTAGCTCAAAATGTTTGTGTTTGCCGACATTAAGAGGCTCGCCAAATCTAAATGCGTTTAGCTATACAGATAGGGGTGCATGAAAATGAAAGGAAATGACCTGAAGGCAATCCATGTCAAAAATTATGACTCTCGGCTTAGTACTTTTCGTTTAATCAGAGAAAACATAGAAAATTTCATTTTAGCCAAAAACTGCAATCTGCGTCCCATTGGATTTACATGTGTTCTTCTTTGATCTTGTCTGACAAGAAGAGGAACTCACTAGAACTCGGCAGACGTGCCGATTCGTAGTAGGCATAGGGTGTACATCATTCTGTGAAAGTCTCACTTTCGGCCTCGTTCCCTGCAGAAACTCGTTCTGGCTGTCGGACTAGCATCTCTGCTGGAAAGCCAACGCACACATATTTCATTCTAATGAGTGACCTCTTTCTTGCCGGTGTTTGATATTCACAACGGATTGTAGTGCACGTATTTTAAGCTCATATTTTAATGTACGGCACGCGACAATCTCTGCAAATTCTACGACTTACAACCAGTGGCGGATTCAAGGGGGGGCCTACCCGGCCGTGGCCGGGGGTGTGATACTCAGAATACAAATCTCCATCAGTTAAGTTAGTGTTCGATCTCTTTTTGATTTATCAATCAATGATGACTGATGAGAGAAAAATGCAAAGAAATCTGATGACGTAAGGCATTTTCTGTCTTGATCAGATCATGGACTTCCAGATGATAAAAGAAATAAAATAAAAGCGAAGCTGTGTTTCAACAGTCTATAATGCTACTCCACCACCGTTCGTTGTTACTGTAAGTTTCAATCGATTAAGTTATTTTTGACAGTCGTGCATGCCGTGTGGAGTGGATGAGGATTGAAACAACTGATATCGTTTACAGCAGCGCTGGCCTCCACTTGCCAAGTCTAAGTCGGCCGTTTCTCATCCATCACTTTCATGTCCAGGTGCTATTATCTAGAAGTCCATGATCAGACTTAACATTTCAACACCGTCAGCGATGTACTATTGAATGGCGATTCGCTTACACACGCGGAGGTTTCTTTGTTGGCAATTGCAATGACTTGTAAATATTGTGTGCATATGCTTGCGACTTTTTGCGAGACTGCGAACTGCTGATTCAGATGTAGATGATTAATGACTAAGAAGGAAACGCTATCCCTCTCTTATATTACATTTAGCTGCTTGTTGTTGACATACATGCAAGTCAAAGTCCACTGTGAACATGAGTGAGAGACCGCCAACGAAACGAAGGAAAATATCTGATTTCTTTGAGTCTGTGAAGAAAACGGATGCTACTTCGACAAATCAAAATACTATGAGCACGTCATCGTATAATTTGTCATCTCAAAATCTCTCCTGTTAGTCCTCGTCATCTAAAATAGAAATACAAGGAGAGTCGAAAATTACATCTTCGTCTTATTCGACGTCATCACCCAAAACGCCAGAATTGAAGTCTCAAAGTTTCGAGTTCGACGGAAATGGAATAGGAGAAAGCGACATTGCTCGAGCATTACAACATCCTGGTGGACCAGTCCAAAAAATGAGCAAAGAGAGAAGTACATATTCTTCTGATGCTTGCAGTATTCATTCCACAATAACTAAAGTTGATTTTATTGTTTCTCTAGTAATACTGAACTCAGTGATGACTGTAACCAAACGTCTCGCATGCGTATTACAACCTGCCTCAAATGACTTGATTTCCGCTCTACAACACGTCGACACAGTGATAGATTTACTCAAATCAAGAAGGAATGAAGAGTTCTTCTCTGAATTGTTCGAAAAGATTGAAAAGTTGACAACAAGACCGATACAAACTCCGAGAACAGTTGGAACGCAGGTACATCGAACGAACGTACCATCCACCACACCAATTGAATATTATCGCCGAGGAATATATTACCCTTTTCTTGATGGACTGATTTCCCTACTACATGATCGTTTTAGTGGTCATGCTGCTAGTGTGATGCACCTCTCCAAGCTGCTTCCTAACAATGTAACTCATACTGCGTTTGAAGATATTCTTCCTGCTGTGGAATTGTATTCTGAATATCTAAATGGAAACTTGGACGAATTGGAAGGCGAATTAAGACTTAAGTTGGAACATTAAGACTTTACTTAAAATCTTCGCCTTATTACCGGTTTCATCTGCAAGCGCCGAAAGGACATTTTCAGTCTTGAAACATTTGAAAAGTTATCTGCGATCTAACATGTCAGAAGAGCGCTTAACTGGTCTGACATTAGCTTACATTCATCGTGACATGGACTGCGAAAAAACCGTTGATGCCGTCGTACAATTATTTGCAAGAAAGCAAACAAGAATATCTATGTGACCCGACCCCTTCACTTCTAAGACTGTAAGTACGAACTTTTCCTTCTTGACTCTATATTCACGATGTGTAGAAATTATAGGCGTTTCACGAATATACATGAGCGTTTCATATTAACATATTGTGTGACGTTTTGCATAGGCTACTAACATTAAGTCTGTTGGCCTACATATATGAGAGAATTATATTTTATACAAATTGACTAAACCAAGTATTAATTATAACTATTTCTGCTTTCGGTTTTACATGTCTTA
>CAJQUW010004015.1:0-42369 GCA_907163375.1 Prostheceraeus crozeri
AAAAATTCAAAACAAAGTTTTTTACGGCCACCCCTATTGCACATACCCTGTGTTTCCACATAAGCAAATATTACTGCACGGAACAGTTTACTTTTTTTCTCTAAATAAATGATAGTGGATGGTGAGGCAATGAGGTTGGTACTGAATATGACTTTTTCAATTTTCTGTATTCGATTTTGATTTTTCGTGACTGGATTTCATTAATGAAAGGCATTTCGAATATTTATTGTTGGTTTGTCTGTGCACATTTTTATAATTTCATTTGCCGTTGGCAATGTTGTTGTTCATGCATTAGTAGGGTTATTATTGGTATTATAGCGAGATACTTGTTGATGGAAGTGATAAGGATAACCGTCGTTGCCTAGCAAAAATCTTCACTATCTATGGCCTTCCACTTTTATTTCTTTGCGGAAGAACAGTTTCTGGTATTCTCATACATCTCTGTCTTCATAGAGATTGATCTTTCTTCGAGTGAAACATGGCTGTCCTAAGGAGGTAAATGCCACTATGCATTGGCTTTGAAATAAAGAAAGATGTTTTTAACAACATTGCCTTCAACATTTGCACATGTATCCAAAAATGGCAGATGTAGAATTTGGTAGCAGTTCAAGAGTGAAAGGAAATATGATGGTTAATGGCATGCGCTTCAGGTAAATTGTCATCAATGGATAGGTAGAAAAAACCAAATATGTCATCTATGGTACCTTTTCATAAGAGAATATCTGCTTGATGATTGTCCAGCAAGTTAGACTCTACGAAGCTTCATATAGTGATAGCGTAGAATGGACTGAGATTATTACTCATCGGTAATCCAAGACCCTGCTTGAAAAGTTTGTGTCATAGAAGATTATGTCAGAGGTAAATGCAAGGACTATTAGATCATGAAAATCATTCGAGTTTAATGAATTCAATTTCGGTTCAATCTGTTGTGTATTTCGAAGAAGTGTTGCTACGAATTTGAAAACACATTATCATCACCGGCTAATGGAATTGATCCGTTTAAAGATTTTTGACGTCAAATGATCGAAATAGATGTTTTCATTTGATCGCAATTCACTGATGAAATAGTGCCACATTCCTGAATAGATGAATAGATTTCACATGTGCAGGATTAAATCGAGTAGAGGTGTTTAACGAATCAGCATAGGAATCGAGACAAACTCGTCCTGGAGAGTCTGTTCATCACTAAAGGGCGACGGATAAGGGGTCTTTGTGATCCTTATGGTAAGGTTATTTTAGATTAGAGACATGGTTAACTGATTGGGCAGAGGCTCAGAGCATTTCAACGCCTCTAAATTCTTTCTCATTTGATTTTGTTTTGAAGCAATATTTGATGTTCTTGTTGAACTCTTTTATATATATGTATATAGAGAAATTACCATATGTATATGGTAAGTAACCTCTGCGATTTCATGCGCTGCATGATGTAATTATCAATGGAGAGGGGTATGACATTATGATATAGCCCCGTTATGAGATGGTGAAGCAGAGGACAATCGGTAAAGAGGACAAAGGTCGGCCTTGAAAGATGAGATATCAAGGATGTCTAATTTGTACATGTACTACACAAATATGAACAGTTCTTTCAAATGCCCCGCATGACATTTGTTTATACAGCAAAATTGGGGGGCTATCAACTGGTTTGGCCTGATCTGTTAACGTGCATTATGCAAAATTTTGTGCAAAGATTGGAGGAAATTAACGACATGTGAGATCATGATTGACCTCTTTAGGCCTACCCATGATTTGATATACGATGGACACACTCTGACAACACTTGATCATATTTGCTAGGCTTCCTATAGTTGCTATCATTTATCTTTCATACTCCTATTGGACCAGAATGTTAATGTTTTGAAGGACGCAACATTCTATTATTTAATTTCCTCTCTTGAGATGCAGGGTAAACATGATTTTGACAATTGTCGGTACATGCGAAGGATACTTTCAATAATTCTCTTTTATTTCAGAATAGCAACATATGGCGTTCACTGAAAACAAGGGATCATGTATAGATGAGAAGAAGATTTTGAACTTAAAAAAGACGAAATAATTGTATTGAGAAGCCAGTCGTCAGAAATTTTTCGAGTGGCAATGCGCGACGAATGGTAAGCCTTGATCCTTGATGAAAGTAACATCTGGTGTTCTCAGAGATCAGTCTAGGACTTATCCTTTTCTCCTATTCAATGGTTCTCTTCATTCGAATCACCGCATCCTATTTGGTGAAACTGTGTGATGATTTGACTTTGATAGAGTCTTGCACTAAGGCGAATCCTAGTCCCTCAAAATTTCAGATACTATTCAAAGTGGTCTTGAAACTTAATAGTTTGTTTTTGAATCGTGGGAAATTGTCAACAGGTGATCATTCGTCGCCGGGAATCACTGGTTAACTTAGTCCATACGGTGCCATCAAACTGGACCTCTTCAAGTGAGCATTTAGGTGTATGACAGTTGAACAATAAGCTGACTGGTATGATCATTTTCAGAGGAATATTCCTGGAGTGCATCAAGTCGTTTGTACTATATTAGGTGAATTAACTAGTCTTCTCTTTCCAAAATTGGGTGTGGTGTGACTATGGATTTGTCATTTACTGTTGTATGTATTGCAGAAAATAGTCACAAATGCATTAGGGCGCTTCTCCGGTCGTTTTGAAAGATATCTCACCATTTCGAATAATTGGAATTGCTGAAGTAATTACTTCAGAAAGCAGTAAGACAAATGAATCCTGAGCTTTTCGCACAACACTTGATATTCAAAAGTAAAATGTCGATTATGATGAAGCATAACTAGTCCAACAAAACTCAAACTTCGAAGAGTATATTTGGTTCTAATTGGCAATATATCATGTTTTCTTGTATAATGTCTATCAAAGGGAACGCTTCTTACCGCACACCAACTTTGCGTTTTCAAATGCTATCGTACTATAAATGCTTCTTCTCGATACTATCATATAAGATTGACATCATATATTTAAAAAATGTGCAAATCCCAAATGGCCAATTTATACACTTTAACTATCGGTTACTGATCAAATTTCTTCTACAAGATTGAGTATGCACCTTTTTTGTGAGTTTCAGTATCAATTTGGAATCAAAAACTGGCATACAGAAAAAAGCTAGCCCAGCTTGAAAATAGCCATTTTGGCCATCTTTTGAAAAAATACGAATTTTTGAATTGCCTGGTGTAGCTCTCTGTATTCTGGATACGCTTAAGGTCAAGGTGTAATGTGAAAACACACTGATATACAGCTACACAAACTGTCATGGTTATTACGGGTAACAAGAATCAGAAAGTTGCTAATAGTTTTCATCTATTGTGTTTTTTCGCGGACCCTTTTTTTCACCATCTTTGGAGCCATGTAGATCCATTCTGCATGCCAGTTACCCGTTGAAATTCATACAGGTATTCCTTCATACCAAAAACTAACGCTACATGCAAAGTTTGGTTGGGAAACGAATATACAGAAAAATGTTACACGTGCGTGAAAATTTAAAATTTGAGAATTAAAAAAATTGGAAAAAATATAATTTCTTAAGATAGCTCTAGTTCCCACTATATACAAATATTGGAAGCTAATGTTTCGGATTTGGCCTTTTCTATGGTATAGCAGACATACTGTATATCCGAAAATCTTCAAAATCTGAGACTAAGTGCCACATGCCATTGGTTGAATCGTCGTGGAATGACCCATATATTATCGACGTCATGAACGCAGAATACTCACTCTGTGATAATCGCTCTTGTGTCTTACACAGTGGTGCCGAAATTGACGTGTGTCATACACAAGTCTTCATTGGCATGATCCTCTCTGCAATATTTTACTTTTGACTTTGTATTTGTGTGTTTATGTGAATTCCATTTATTGAGAATAAACGCCTACTTATTATTATTATTATCATTATAAACCATTGGCACACCTAAGCAGCTGCTGCGCCTTGGCTAAATGTCTTTCACGAACGAAATGCTACAAATGCGGTGTGGGACTGTGCGACAAGTGTTTCAAAGCATGCCGCATTTGATGACTTATTTCATGACGACATGAACTGTTCAACATACACACATGAGCAAGATAAACTTTTTACAGAGCAAAATAGGCGTAATAAAGAGAAAATTGCTGATATAAGTGCATGTGTGCAAAGCATGTGTATTTGCATGAGTTTCACAGGCTGTTATATCGTGCTGAATTTGATTTACATGTAGCCTACATGTAGCTGAATAGTACATCAAGGCAGTTGCTATGAATAATGGACGTGTAAAATGAAGTTTGAAATGCACAAGGAAGATGTTCGCACCCGACAAATTGTTGTTATTGACACTTTTATGAACACATCCAAAATTTACCACTTCCTAGGAGTGGCAGGACGCGATGGCATGTATATATTATATATTATTATATTATTTCACTAATTGTAGATGTCTGAAGGTGGGATGACGATTCATCGGCATCTGATTAACTGATTCTCTACAATAGGGTATACTACACTGATGACGGCAAATAAGGAAGAAACGTTTGTAGTTCCCGTAATGATTTAAGTCAGATTTTGTTCTCACCTCGTGAATTTCGCCTTGAATATTTGCCATCTTCGAAATCGATCCGAAATGGCATGTGAAAATGTCCATGTTTCATGATGTTTCAAGCTATGTTGATTGTAATTCGAAATATGCAAAGAAATCACAGCCGCTTGCAGTGGGTTAAGCAAAATATTCCCTTTGTAACCTTTTCATTTTGAAATGACTATCTGTCTACGGTGCAGGTAGGGCCTATGCGGCTGAGAAACATCATTTTTGAGACTGTTGCTTTTAAGGAATGACCAGGGACGTGCCAGCAGGGGGGCAGGGGGGCAACTGCCCCCTAGATTTGGAGACCACTATTTTGCCCCCTCTAAAAAGTTAGTTATATATTACAGTATAAACTTATCATCTGTGGCGTGAAGAGAAATTTGCTACTCTTATGCTTACATTTCATCAATTGTCAGTCGAACTGAATGATTCTTTGTCTGCTTTAGCGAAAGAGTTTCGCCTTCCTTTAGCTTTTATGCAGGTTCAATCGAATTATTCAACACATCTGTTGTTTATATTAAACAGCGAGAGAAAAACGATTTTGTAACGTGTCGGTGCATGTGGACGTGCACTGTGAGACTGCATCTGAAATTTTGTGGGATACGATGCCCAGAGGCTTGTTTAATCCATTAACTTGGACAAAGTTTCCATCAGGTGAATTTGATCCGTGCGATGTGCACATTTCTTTCTTTTTCCATCACCATATTAAAAGCCGTTATCTTTAACCCTAATATCTATATTTCACGCGTTCTTCATATGAGATGGCGTGCGCTTTACGCCTTCACATGATTCATTGATTGTCGCGTTGATTCAAGTCCGTCTCCTCCATCGAGGCTGTGTGAGCGTGGTTGCAGCCTCTCTAACAAATAGGATCGATGTTGCGATGTCCTCTGTAGACGAGAAAGCCGCGCCAACACCCATCAGCTCTATGATCATTCTACATGTGCGCAGCTGTATAAACAGTGAACAATCACATTTTTCCTCTGCAGATTTCGTTCTAATTTATCCTAGTAAGTATATGAGTGACGTGATGAAATAAAAATGATGAATGCAATTACATCAAGGTCGGGGATACAATATACGGTATGGAGTACCTCTCAGCGGCACCAGAGCCTGTCGCTGCGTCGTTTCTGACAGCAGATTCGACTTACTTCGACGCGTGAAGTCCTCGCCACGGGCCAACTTCCGGGTGATTGTTTGGTGTGAAAGCGTTAGAAGTAACGCTCAACGAAGCAGTCGAAGGAAGAAAAATCATGGCATTGCTGTATCACGATTAGGCAATAGTTAGAATGTCCTGTAGATAAGTTGGCACCTTAAACAATTAGTTTGACTCTTCACCCCTACCTTGTTCGGATGACCTGTCTGGGGGTAGTGTTTGAATCGACAACTTCGACAGTCGATGAATCTAGCAGGCACCCTGATGGCCTACAACTGTGAAGGACCAGCTCTGAGCGATGATTGAGACGGAAGTTAAATGATGATTCAATTCGCAGCAGCTCCGATATCAGATGGTGGTTCATCTTATCTGGAGGTAGTTAGTTAAGAAATAAGATGCTGTTGCTTTATTTACACGGGACACACAAATAACGCACCATGGTATTTGTCAGAGCAATATAATAGGTTACATTAAGAACTGGAGAATATACATAAGCATACAAACTCCTCTTACGTGGGAATGGCCGTTACTCAAACTGAGATTTATTAATCGACATTGATAAATTCGAAATCGATTGCATTGTTCATATAACAGCAATGAAAGAAAACTTACTCAGGACTCCTAAATGTTAATTAACTTGTTCAAATGTCCTAGCAATCATCGAAGTAGTAGAAGTCAACTGTTTTATCCGCTTTTAGATGTCACGTGTGGTGCATCAAATCGACTACATTGGATTCATGGTTGAAGCCGAAAGAAGCGGTTGAACCCCAAAAAGTAGAAAATCGAATCCGCCACTTCTCAAACAATCGCCCAGTACGGCAGATGTTTCGAGGGAGGAACGAACAGCGATGTTCAACAACCGCGGGATCAACCATACGCCACCCAGTGTTGTTCGGATGAAGAGGCTTCTTCAAAACTGCGTGACCTAAGGAACAGCACATACCTGCCAAGGATTCACATTTCGAGAAGTCGTGGAAGGGCGTTGTCGTCAACATGGTTTAGGAAATACAAATGGCTCTGCATTACGATGTCGTGAAGATAGGGTTCTGGGCTTACGTGGTACAAGCGAGGAACTTGATTGTCAACGGTCGGTGAACGTGGATTTGGGACTTTCGAATGTAAAGGTTTCAAAAACTGGAGAAAGGCCCGAGGAAGTTTGAAACTCCGCTAAAGTTCTCACCATCGCCACGCAGTAGACTTATAATTCAAAGAAACAGTGGGAAACACCAGTATACGATCTGATCGTAAAACAATTCGAGAGATCAGCAGTTTACGGGGCACGCACCGCTATGTTGACAGGCTAAGCTCTGTACGTATTTGGCTCGAAACAGGACAAGCACTACGCGGATACACAAACGATGATGGCATTTTCGATGTACATATAGAGGAAAGATGCGATAGAGCTCTCTGACTTGAAAGCGTGGAGTGAAAGAAGAAACAATTACCTTGATGGTAAAATTCAAAATGAAATATTAGAGATAATGGCCCATAAGGAGCAACGATTGCTAGTATCCGATGTAAAGAAAAGTATTCATGGATAATTTGTGATGGAACTACTGGATGTTGCGGGAAATGGAGCAGTTGAGTCTTTGTAGAAGATGGAGATGTAGTCAAAGCTAGAATGTAGAACGAGAGCTTCGTGGAATGTATCGGCCTCAAAAGCGCTCGAGTAATGACATTTTGAATGCCATTAAAAGACATGGCTCACAGACTCTGGTTTTATGCATTGATAATCATCGCGGTCATTGTTTCGATGGTGCTGCTATATGTCAGTCATTTGAATGGAGTGCAAAAAGAAATTAAATTGACATTAGCCAAAGTCACTCTATGTTCATTGCAGCAATCAGCTCGTTGGATTTAGTTACAAGAATTACTCGAGTAGTTGAGCCTTATGTGTGACGGGCAATGTCCTAGTAAAGGAGGTAACTACTACTATCTTGGAGTCGAGCAAGAGACGTAGTGTCTACTCAATTCATTGTTGGTATTTTTTCCGATGAGGATGTCAGCTTGCCTTGTTCCGGACTCCTTCCACTTTGTCCAACAAGGTGGGCAGTGCGAAGTAAAAAGCTGTAGATAGGTTTCTGAAAAGACTATCAGCGAATTCAGGAGAAATTGAAAACTCTGACAGAAGATAGAGATGCTTTAAGAGATGAACGAAAATCGTCGGTGAAAATACTGTAAAAGGGAAAATGCAGAAACGAAAACACTAATCGTTGAAAGCTGCAGTCAAGATACTGGATTGCGAGCACCTGGCTCAGGCGTTTTGCAGAAACCAGGAATACGGCCATGGTGAGCAAAATCTTCATGTCGGACCGTTTTTACTACAGACTCTTTCCTCCATGCGGACTTGAATGGCCTTTCAGGATTGTGGCAGAGACTGATTTGAAGCGGGTACACTTGGCTGAAGATGGCTAACCAAACGACCACGAAAGATTCCCGAAGGAATGGGAACGAAGAGTTGACCAGATTGAAAATAAATCTTGCTTTTAACAGATCACAGTTATAATTTATATTATCTAAGTTATACAACATTAATCGTTTTAATTACCAATTCAAACTCAATGAAAAGTGTACTTTATTAAAATACTCCTTTATGGAAAACGTGTTTTACGTACGAGTTCATCGCACTATAAAACTTGACGTTTTACCTAAGGTAATCAATTTTTCTTCCATTTTTAAATATGATATATTTGGATTTCAGAATTGAATCAGATTTTTCACCTCGAATATGACTTTAAGTTCGATATGATATCTATTGTGAGCTTCTGAGATTTGATTTGTTAATTATTTGTTAATTATATCGTGTGTCATGGTTCATCGTCATACGATGCACTGTATGTGTTATTTCCACTTTACAGGTTGGAACAGACGATTACCTTCCCCGATGGCTACCTAGACCTTACGAAGAAACGCTTCGTAAAAGTTCTTTCGACGTTTTGGATGAATGTGTGTGGAGAATTGGAGGGAGGGTTTGATTTTGCAACCTTCGATATGGGAAAAGTTGGTGACCATCGTGACAATAGTGTCTGATTCAGTGACTGGCAACCTACCATCTTCTACAATTTAACAATACCTTATTACTTATGGAAGTGACTTTGACATTGAACAACTTTCAGCCCAGATATTGTTATTACCCTATCGTCAAAGTAAATCTGGGTCGGGCTTCTTGTCATAACTGAACTGAAGTCTCAATCAGACACTGTTAAGGCCTTCTCGATCAGTTCGTACGTCTACTATTCAATTACTTTCTGTTGTGCCCGCTTCAGCTGCATCAGCAGAGCGCTCTTTCAGGTGACTATGAAGGGTGATTGAAAACTTACTTGAGGTCTACTATGACCCAAATGAGGTAACACATTTGCTTTTGTTCTTGTCATTCCAACGCAATCCAAGAATTTCAGTAGGGAGATGTGCTCAAGGATTTATTTGCGTTCCGCAGAACGGCAATCTGATATTTGGTTAATTTCTGAATTAGTTTTAGAGTTTATAAGAAAAGTTGTACATGAATCAATGCGTTAAATCATTCAAACTGAATAAAATTTGGTCAACAAGGGACCGGAATTTTTTGAATTGAAATTTGTAAAAAAACTCTTCCTTCTCAGATTTGCGACAAACGAGTAACCGATGTATTATGAAAAATTATTCAGCTTTACTTTCACGTGATAAAGCATCATGATTCTACTTTAACAATGCGAAAGTTTTCTATTCGTAGTTTGCTACACAAAATTTCAAAATGGATTATAACCATTATAACGAAACCAACCTTGGCAATTTCTATACATAAACTTCCGGTCCTGGTCGGATCAGAGATTCTTTGCTATGTAAGTTATAGTCGATTCATAAGGTCAGGCAAATGTACTCCAATATCCAGAACAGTGCAGTTTTGTACTACAAAAATCTGATGCATTACAACAAACTAGTGCAGCATTGGAAAATGATACTTTACTTTTTTAATACGGTGACTTCTATAACTAGTTTAGGATTGTTTTATCATGTGATAAATTTAGTGGCCAGCTTTTCAGTTTTCGTCCTTCACGATTAATTTGCATTACTGATTAGTTCGCAATTCATTAAACTTTCTGCTCCCTATTTTTCAAATTAGCATCAATAATCTATTCTTATATAAATCTGTTATATAATATTAAATTCGCTTATAAGCCAAAAGTTTAAAAACCGAGCGGATTCATAAAGAATCGAAAATCTAGTTTGGAGTATTTTATCACAAGTTCTGGAGATTACTTATTGTTCGGCTAGTACAACTCGTCATACCTTCTGCATTATTTTGAGATATGCCATTTTTTCGTCACTTTTGGTACTTTCTGATGTGAGAAATTATTAACTTTCTTCTAAAAAATATTGTGTTTAGCTGCATACAAAGTTAATAAACTTCTGGTATTCCATTCATGAAATTAGCGAACGTTAACATAATGCTATTTATCAATCTATTCCACAAAAATCGATCTAGTTGCGTCATATATCGTATTATAGGCTATTCGTAAGGTATGTAGGAGTACGCGGGTATCCAATTACTTATATATTGGTTACGGTACGTGAGAGGCTGCCCCCCAAAAATTTTTTATGCTGGCAGTCCCTGGGAATGACATATAATTCATGGAATGAAGATATCTATAACTTGCAAAAAGTATCACCTCAAATAATTCGCAATGTATGCTTCGTATTGTCATATGCATCATTCAAGAATTAACAGAGAACAGTGCTTCAATAGACATGCACGAATTTATAGCATGAAAAGCATAAAACTTTAAAAGTCGTTCGTTGAACAACTGTTGAATTGTCATGAAAATAACTTAAAAACGCTACTACAAAATACAGAGTAAATTTGAAACATGCCATTATTCATCATAATGCAAACTTTGAAAATTACCATGTAAATCATGACAAAACATTGAAAATTAACAAAGTCAATGTATTTTAAGACAATTTCAAAAGTAGACAATACTTTTCTTTCTTGAGTACAGACGATTCCGCCATAAAGTCTGAACACAATCGCATTATCAACCACATGGTAGCAACATAACAAAACTTGAAGTGAGACTAAATTGAAATCGGTCATGGAGAATTTAAATGACAATCGGATGAACAATTATTGATTCCTGCTTATCAAATTTCCTGCTTGTCAGACAATTTTTGTCTCATCGCACGAACTAATTTGCATTATTGCGTTTACTGCATATCATACTACTTATGACTAATACATACACTTTTATTGAAATTGGGTGGTATCCTTGATAATTTTCAATTATAGAATATACAATGTTGTAAATAAGTAGTGTTCCTTGTATACACCTTGAGGCTTGGCAATAACAGGTCTGGATATTTGACGTATTGATTTTATCTTTTAATTCTGTTTTTACAATGTTTTTACAGCTTTTAAGGGTCTATATACTTCTTTAAAGTTAACTTTCGTATTACGGTCTTGTAAAGTATCAGAGTTATTCATGATGTGCATATAAGAATGCGAGTGTGAATGAGGGGAGCAGAGTTAGAATGTATGTGATTAGGAGTGACTAGTTACCATTAGCTGTCGTTGAATAATTTGATCAGATTTAAACACACTGAGTTTGAGAGACAATACTTACAGAAAAGTAAGACAGAGTTGTCTGATATTTTGGCGAATAATTGTCTCATCTTGTCTGCTCTGAAACAGCCACTTTTGGCTGTTGATTGTCTGATGTTGTCTGTTGCAAGATTTTTGGCTGTCTACAGTTTTACAGTGTACTTAAATGATTATGCATACAACATATCGATGTAAAAAATGGTGAATTCTAGTGGCAAATCAAATAATTACGAATATATTCGTAACTTTTGGTTATCTCATAATTTATGATGATAAAGCATATCGCTTCAATCGTTGGGTTGAGATAATTTTGAACATCAGATTAGATATATGATAATACATATCATGCAAAATTAAATCGTCAATCATCAGGTCAGTTTTTTTAAAAAATGTTTGAAGATTGTGTAATGTATTGGACATCAGTAGAAAAAGAGTTAATAATTGTCGTTTTACTGATGTTTGGTGACAATCTACAAATTAAAAATAATAATGAGAAGTTCGTGCACGAATTTAGAAACAAAACTTCAGCAGCTCTCGAACTCAATACCGCTTCTGTGTCTTCCCTTTCCTGCATTATAATGGCCATACTGACATACGCGTGAGTCATTCTTTCACTAGTTCCTAAAAGAAAGTGAAGAGAATCATTGCTCTCAGGCGAGTACCAGCTGTCTTTTTCCACTTCAATGGTTCCTTACAAGCTATGACCACCACTATTTGAATTCAAGCTATTGTGTACAGAATGTCAATCCAAGATTCATGCGCTCTTGCGAGATATTGCTTGAAATATCCTGGAAATGAGTGAAACCATGATTTATGAGCTTGTTGTGCAAATACAACATGCTTGGAGACAGCAGAATTAATTCTAAAGAGACAGAAAGTGAAATGCAGATGTACTTTCTTACTAATGTTAAAGTTGCTATTGTTTGAGTAATGTCTTCAACTTTGAAGATTTAGGGCAAGTATTGATTCTTCCATGTCAATATGTAGAAATGACTCGTTCAAGAAATAATGAAAGTGAGTTTCATGAAAACCCGTGCAGCGAGTAAAGCAATGTAGTTGCAACAAACCGTATGAGTTGAATCATTTATGATAATAGAAATATGAGAATAATATCCTTCATTGACTCACATCTCAAGAATCATTGAACGATTACTTTTCAGGAAAAATCGCATTGAAACGCATGAAGTGAAAATGAAAAAAATAGTTATCGACAAAATTCGATAAAAGAATTCTTAGATAGTTTTGTTCGTGGGATGGCTTCAGTCTTTAAATTGCGATAATGTTTGATAGCTGTCTCTCAATAAGTGTCATTCGGAGCGGCTGAGACGAGAGGTGGAACCGGTATGAGAAGTTGCATACCGGGCCGGGTCCGTGCTGGTCGAACTGAGTGACCGGTAGTGGCCCAGTCCCGTCATGCTGGTTAAAGAACATTGCTAGATTTGTAAATGCTTTCTCTCTGTACATTATTGCTTACTTTCATATTTTCACCGGTGATGAGTTTTCTAGAATGCGCTGCATTGTGATTGCGTAATTGATCGGACCACATTCATCTGTTCATGTACAGGTGACATCTCACTGGATCGCTTCCCACTCAGTCCCTTCCTAGTCCGTCTCTTCCTACCGAGTCTCTTCCCACTCCGTCACCCCAAGTTTCAGAAGTTCCATTCAATCCCCTTTTCCTAATTGGTGTCATGCTGTGCTGAGTGTTATCGCATCATCTCTCCTATGTTCTTTCTACGCGCTTATCACTGTTATTGCTCAGCATGAAGGTGTACCGAGATGATGAGATTCTTTTGATAGTATACTCCTTTTTTGTAATTGTTACTTTCATCATATTTAAACCATTAAAGTCATTCCAGTATTCCAGATAAAACATTCAAAACACGGAATTAGTATCGTATAACACATTTATTGAATGAAAGAATTGTAAATATACTTCTTTTGTGAACACGATACTGTACTGCAGTATCCTCAGTAGTCCCAAGCGCTGAGCTCTCCAGCCAGGAAATTGGCCTTCAGGCGCTGCAACCGCGATGTTGCCTTTGTGTACCTCCTTCTCTGTCTTGAGGGCGAAATGCCAGAGCGAAGCATGCGCACATTCGCCTCCTCCTCTGCCTGAACCTTCTTCAGGCATTCAATAAATCGGTAGATATTTGGGTGTCGATGGAAAATCTGCAAATAATAAAAAGTCAAAATAATTTGATGATATGGTATGTAACTTGATATTCATATATAACATGATAATCAATATGACTATCAATGATAAAACATTACAGTCGGGTATCAAACATCTGTTGAGAAAGCTGTTGTGTATAAACAATACATAGTTATAATAGGCCTACAAAAAACTAATGTAACATAGCTTGACAGTGCAGAATACAAAGCTGAATCTCAGCGAATTTACTACAAATCCTTCATAAAATGTTATTAAGGTAAGATATCTCTCATCTACTTGAAACATTTTATGAAACGGTCGCAATGACATGTTTCTACTGAATACAAGTAATAAATTACATACATTTCGACTTACATTTCGTAGTTTTCCATTTCGGCTTTCAAGAGCATTATTCGTCCGTATACCGCTGTCATTATCAAAATGACACCAGATCTCCCGAGAGAAATGGCCTCGATATCATCCACGTAAGTGCTGGTTACATAGTCGACGAACTCTTGACAACTTTCGGGACACTCAGCAATAACCTGTTCCCATACCTCGTCGATTCTATCTGTGGAAAGGAACGGCAATTCCAGGGCTCGGCGAACCACCTCTCTTACATTCTGCACGATTCCTGTACGTCGATGACTTCAATGATTTGAATGGGGGTATGATTGCATCGTTGTCTGGCTCGCCTGAAAAAGCCACGGAGTATAGTCTCTTCATCGACGTTTTTGGCTGCTCAACGGCACTTTTGATGGCAGCGTTGCGGCTTTTCATCAACTCAACTTCTTCCACTTCACAGGCATGTTCATGATCAAACGTCGAGGTTTTCATGAACTTATCGGACGATATTTTTCCACGGACTTTACATGACGATCGTCGACAAACACATACGATATCGCCATTTTGGTTGACTTTGCTTTTCTTGAAAAGATAGCCTTGTAAATTAAGCGAGCACCTTTTCGACTTTCGATGTATTCGAAATTCATGGTGTATTTCGTAGGTGGCGTTAAGAAGTTTAGATTATTATGATTTTTCTTCAACTTCATTTGAAGTCATATATATATATATATATATATATATATATATATATATATATATATATATATATATATATATATATTGCATACATTGCAAACATTAATTGGATAATATCCAACACTGACAGCTCATCGCTATCAATGATATTTGATCCCGTAACTTCATCAAAATATCAAAATGTTTTGTTATTTAACACCTTTAGACGTACTATTGCTGTCAAACTTCGTCAAATGAGCTGTCATCAATCATTCTATCATCGAAGCGATTGAGTGGCACGTTTATAGAAACTGAATGGGAAGGGCAGTCGTTGAAATTTGACCGTTAATATTATGTAATCAAGACAAAGGAGCGACTTCTTGGGAAACGACCGAATGAGGTGCAGCCCATGTACATGAGTTTTGTTCTATGCCTCCAATTCTCCAACACCCCTGAAACATGTTCTCACTATTATGTCAGAAATATTGTGTGACGTTAAGCATCATTTTCGGAGCCACCAGAAAGCTTCTTTCAGCTTGCTAATAAACTTGTCAATGCAGTGAGCATCACAGATCAGCAGAATGGGAATTGTACTCTTTTGTAGGGATGAACATGATCCCAGTTCATGGTTACTAGGACTACCGTAGATGGTCACAAATGATGATCATTATGATGATCGCAAATCGAAAATACAGATCGAAAAATGTACGTATATCTAAGAAAATATGAACTGTCAATATGAGGAGATCCTCCACAGGCGTGTGCTCAATGGTAAGAGACATTTGTGGGAAAAGAAAGCAATTCAACCAACAAGATAATCTCCTTATATTCTGATGTTTACGAAGTGATGGATTGTATCAACAGAAATTCCGCTGGTTGCTTTGAAGCAAGTCATCACTTTTCATTCTCCAACTACTCTTCCCATTTGCACCGAGCCTCAAGTCCTCAAACTACTAAAAGACTTGAACTTCCTGTACTCTTAAAAATATCTTCCGAATCATTCCCTGACGGAAACTTCATTTTGATGAAAACATGAACTCCCATGATATTTTGACTTCAAAATGTAATGAGAGTTAATGACATTATTATGAGGATATTTCTGAAAATGTGGTTTCAGAAAAATACTCTCTAACATTGTCATTAATTGAAATTAAAGATTTGTTCTTCTGACACGTCATGAACAAACTCCAGCACAACAAAACGATACTTCAATGATAATTGAGTATTTAGAATAATCGCACTGACCTGCATGCATGTCAAGCTTGAATTCGGTGAAACATTAGGTAATCTCGAAATTCAAATGCAAAGAAATACAAATCTGAAGAACTTGCCAGATCTCTTACACACAGAAATTATCAATAAATTATTCAGGAATTGTATCCACAATTAAGGAAAATGATGTGCGCATCAATGTAGGAAAATGGCAGGCAGATATTTTATGATGCAAATAACGATGCAGACAAGCTAGATTGAATTATTCAAATATTACTATCAATATTATTATTTAATTTATTAATTATTCCAATTATTCCAAAGTCGTCGCCCAACTATCCCTATATTCACTGGGAATGTGATTAGAAAGGTTCATGATTCAGGTACAGAATTTGCATGAACCACTTTCGAGGTGACGAGCAAAGAGACGGACGAGTATAACGAGATGATGGTGTTCTTCCGTAGCGCCTACGGAAATGAGGAATCCCAGTATAACTCTCATCGAGAACAACATTACACCGAAAGCGATCTTGTCACAATAGTAGGCGGTGATAGAACGGTGCTTTACATATTCAGCCAGAAGTCCCCTCCTCTATCAACTCCTTCGTCATCAATCAATTGACCTCACTTTCATCCACATTCTCCAACTTTCGGTGTCGGCTCTTCAATCAAACAGTGTGATGAAGCTCTTCCCCGATATACTTGTCATCTTGTCATTAAATCCTCATTCTCAAATATTTGTTGCTTTTTCTCACCTTGTGGAATCACTTTTCCAAATCATCAGAAAGTCCCCTCTGCTGTTGGTAGCAAAACTCAATGTTTCGAGTGCATTCGATCGAGGTACATCATGCGCATAATGATTTATTGTGAGATTCACATGAAACAGATTCTTTACAAAATGAGTCAATTGTAACATAATACTGATTAAAGATGATAGTAACACGTTCATAAAGCCAAAATTACTTGAAAGAACGAATTCATGCGAGAAAAATTATATTGCAGCATTATAAGAAGATCTGACGTTAACTAGTCTTGTTGCCCGAATATAGTATCTGTAGTGATTCGTTGCACCCATTTTTTCGCCCCATCAGTACTACGAATTTCGTCAAAGGACACCACCTGATCAGTCTCCATAACATGATTGGTGATCTCCGAATTCAATGCTTTTTGGGACTCATTTTTGCGTTCCTTGAGATGCCTTCAGTGAAATTACTTTTGTATGACAACAACGAAAATGTAATATTTTGATGAGCAATAATATATCTTTATTGTAGTTTTAAATATCAAGAATCGTAATGAGATTTTAAATTGAAATATTAATGAATAATTAAATTTTCAGAGGTGGTGACAATAATTTGAAGCCGACGATTTTTGTTCATTCAAAGAATCATAAAATCTTTGCATTATGAAAAAGATGTCGGCAAGTTCACACTGTCATTCAATTTTCATTAAAAATCGTATCTATCTTGAAACTCTCCATCAATCACGTTGAATCGTTTTCTTGTATACTACTGGTCAATACCAACACCACTAAGGCAAGTGACATATACATGTACATGCATGTCAAATTGATCAGTGAAATGAATTATGAGTTGGATAGTGGATGTTGTTTTGACATGTGACTTCCCAATGTCCTTTTTTTGCCAACATATGTTACTTGATGATAATTTCTATTAGATTTTGTAACTTCAGGTTTGTAGGAAAAGAAGTCCTTCGAATCTCACGCGGGACTGGAAATTTGGCGTCAATCAATCGGTCTTATACTGAAATCCTGGAAGCGGGAAACAAACAAATTTCATGAACTAAATATTAGATCAGTAGATTCCATTATTCCATCTCAATTTTCAGGAAACAACATATAGGCCCTAATTGATTTTTTTCAATTGGTAAATGATGCCTGATGTTATATTGTCCGTAATGACTATCTAATTCATTCAGGCCGATTTTAAAACAACACTCGATAGTTTTAGCATCGCATGACAATAAAAGTTATAAACTGGCGTTTGGCAAGTACGGGAGAAGCTGAAGATCGTCAGGATCAGGCAGTGGGAAAAGGGGGCCCACAACGTCACAGATCAACACGTGTTGAGCAGTTTGAGGGCGGCGGCAGGAACATAGGTCGGATGTAAGACTTAAAATCCGAAAGGGACCTTTCCAAAGCTTTTGTAGCTTCCGTGATAATCCTTTCTTTGGTTGAGGTGTAAAAACGTAGATTCTATCACCAATGGCTAGTTTAATGGGATGAGCAGTTTTGTCTTGCATTATTTTCTGGTGTTCCTGAGCCTTGGTGTTATGATCTAATGCTACTGACCTAGTTTAGAGAGCTCTGTTTTATATTCACGAATATCACATGAATTGCTTGAGTTGGTATTGCATGATTTTGTATTTTCTCTGTGTTTCTGGGATCGGGTTTCATTCCCTCTGTTGACAAAATGTGGCCCAAATAGTGCACTGATATTTGCATAAATTCGCATTTCCTTGGTTCACATTCGCAGTACTCTGGACTTCGAATCCAGCGGTCCGAGTTCAGATCTCGGTGGAACCTCCAGTGTAATGTTTGGTTCGAACTTGACCGATAGGATATTCGAATCTAACATTAACTAGTCCCAGATTCACGATCCGATGTAAAGCAAGATCAGAACTAGACACCGAAACTTCAATAATGATAAAACGAATAGTGAACGAGACACACAAAGCTTATATTCTCCGGCTACAAAGCGGACGAAAAATGTGAAAAAGAAGAGATCTGTTAGTGAGTCTTTAGTACAAGAGAGAACTAGAACACCATGTTCCTTAGTCTGATGGGTAATGCACGACACCAATGGCACGGCGACACTCAGCAGAGATAAGGAAGTGATGGTCAGAAATTGTCGATAAATATTTATTCAACAAGGACTCAAGGAGTTGTTCTTGCTGAATTCTCGGCGTCTTTTATAGCATTTTCGATTTCACAAGCAAGTTGCTAGCCCCTCCTCAAAGAAGGATTAGTCCACGTGGATTTCAGCTTCGAAGGTTTCAATTTTTCGGTCTGATCTTCAATGACATGTAGAGACCATTGCTCCATTCAGTCTTTCGTGACCATTTTGATGAATGACTTTCCATGTAATCTCGACTTTTCAATCTGTTACATTCCGTAATAATAATAGGGCAATATGATGTCAATATCACTTAGAGATGACTTCTACCTTCACTCGCATTCTTTTTGAACCGTCAGCGTGGCCTAGTGAAGAAAGTGCGAGCTCGTCTCCATCGCGGACTTCGGTTCGACTCCTTATAGTCAGTAGATGACGCAAGTCGGACAAAATGACGCCAAGTTGGACATTTTGACGCAGTCAGACTTTTTGACGCAAATGGACTTTGTTCCGCACGCTCGCATCTCACCAAATTTGGTGTACAGGTGAGTTTTGCTGAGATGTATTCAATACATGCTGTCAATACTTTCCGCCGGTTTCGGTTTCGGAGATTCCAGATTTTCGTTCTTACTGACGCAAGTCATACTTTTTGACTCACGACGGTATTCTGACTCGTTGGACTATTAGACGCAAGTCAGACGTTTTGACGCATATTGAATATTTGACTCACGATTGCATAATAAGTTGGAGGGGAGAATCATGCATTCATAATCGCGATCAACCATCACAGAGTAAGTTACAGAACGTCTCTACTTCTTCATATAGTTTAGGCTTGCATGCAAATATGGCCTGGTAGAATCAGAGGGACTGGTTGACGAGGTCCCCTTAGAATTTATTATTCAAGATAGTCAATAAATAGGCTACCATAATCTAATTGAAAGGGGAAATTTTTCAAGGTGCCGAATTCCATGACTATATAGTAGGGTGACCGCCTGTCTTGCATAAATGCATCATATTAATTCGAGAAATTAATTTTTTCCAATATATGTTAGACACTGATGATAGAGCACTAGACAGATTTGGCAAATAACTCTTAGCAATTTTTAGTCGTCACTTAGCGACATGCAGAAATTTTGCACAAATGCAGTAAAAACAGAAAATGAAAACTGCGTCAACATACTCAGGGCAAGTTGCCATACAAATCCTAGAATTATTCATCTTGATCAAATGGTCACCTTACACAATATGTAACCATAATTGGCAGAAGTTCGCAAAGTATCAATATTCAATGTTCTACAAAATATAAAAATATTTGTATAGTTTCTGGGTGCAGAAAATAAACAAACGGGTAGTAAAAACTGCCCTGTAGGTCTCATACGATTTCTTAATGTTCTGTAGTCACAATTGTGACATTTTAAGCTAGGCCTAATTCTCAGTGTCGACTCGTGCGCGAATCCAATCTCCACTTAGGCTATTTGTCACCTTGAAAAAACGCTTCCTCAGGGAAAGAATTTTGCCGCGTCACACTTGCGAATTTTGCACAATACCATTCCCATAGCAAAATCTCTACAGCTGAAATCAATACAAATCATGAAAAATTGACAAACCTGCAATCTTAAGAGCACACGTGAGCCTCAAGCAGAAAACTGTGAAAATGACCCTTTAGTTTGAGATGATGAATTGATACGCATACAGTAATACTGTGGGCAAAAAAGTAAAAAATGCCGAACTACTCACTAAGAAAAACATAGATTCTATCTGCAATTTACAAATAGTGCTATGAATTGAATATTAAGGCCTATACTTTAACAAAGCAAGGGGACATGTTTGTGAATTAAGGTGCTTTTATTCGACATTCTTCTCTACAAGGTCACTTTGTTAACAGCTTGCCCCGGTCCACCTTATCATTCTAATGCTTATGAAACAAAATTTCAGCGATATCTTAATTAAAAGTCCATTTCCATCCAGCCCCAAAGCAAAGTAGCTGCATGAAATAGTGTCATTTCTTTAA
This sequence comes from Prostheceraeus crozeri, assembly GCA_907163375.1. Classification (NCBI taxonomy): domain Eukaryota; kingdom Metazoa; phylum Platyhelminthes; order Polycladida; family Euryleptidae; genus Prostheceraeus; species Prostheceraeus crozeri. Next base: position 20,543 of record CAJQUW010004015.1, read on the forward strand.
TGGCGTCTACCACAATTCACGTTTTTGCAGTTGCTTCAATTACATATAACTTTTGGAAAGGGTGTATGGGCATGTTTCACCTGTCTGTTCATTGGAATTTAAATACAACATAAAATTGTCAACATCCTACTGCTACGAATATAAGCCTTATGCAGTACATGTATGTATATTCACATTTGCAGGAATGGACAAGAAAATAGTTTCATACTATAATACATTTCTACTATAAATTTATATTTTGCTTCAAATGAAAAACGGCTGTATAGCAGTGAGCTTATAAAACACAGTAAAGTCATCGTTAACACCAGCAAATAATCTATAAATTAATTCATCGATTTAAGTAATACAATTAGCCTGATGCGTATGTACACAAACTTGGTTGTCGAGAAATATGGACCGAAAGGAAGGATGCTTGTCAAGAAGCAGTCAACTAGCGGCATAGGAACGAAGCAGCATTTTAGGTATGAGTTCTTGAAAAGGATCTTCTCCATTTCACATAGGCCTGCCGTGAAACAGATTTTGAAGCTGCATTTTGCTGTCGAAAGCATAGCGCAAATTAGTGTTTTGCCTACCTCTCAGAGTAGCACATAATTTGATTACAAATCAAAAGGCAGACACCAGGAGAATATTATTCTGGTTCAATGCTTGAAATATATCTAGGACTGTGAAATTAGAGTTGCCGTAAATCACAGATGTACATCATTTAACTTGAGACAAATGTGGATCTAGGATAACTGAACTTTATTTTCCTCACCGGTGTTATATTTTCTAAGAGAAAATATAGCACTGCTTTCAAATGGTAAATATGCTTTAAATCAAATAGAGTACTTTATTATCATACTCTAAGACAATAAAGCACTCAGACTTTCGGTCGAAATTGAAATTCGGTCGTATTGAAAGATACATCATTTTGAGCAATGACTTGTCTCATATCATTGTTATGGCTTGCGGTTTGAATTTTAGCCTGAATGAGGGTATAGCCTATGCATGCACTTTTTCATGTACTGCGGTATCATCAGCCCGTCTCTATTTCTTCTTTCATCTCTTAAAAAGGATTCGTTATTTACACCAAAGTATAATTTATTAGGAGAATTTTTCCCATTGCTTCATAGTTATCAAAATTCATCTAGAAGAATAAAATCGACACTGCAGCGACTGGCTCATCAATTTTTCTGAGCATCAAAGTCGAAAGTCCTGATTAATAGACTGCCGTGCTTGGGGCATATCGGTGAGGGCATCTAAAGAATCCTTCTTCGGGATAGTGTGGTTCATCAAGTAGATTTGTATTTACATGTGTGTTAACTGGGAATTCCGATTTGGGACAGTACTACATTAGTACGTGCAGTATTCTAGTTGAACGTAGTTTGTAGACTACATGTATAGGCCTACTTGCTTTTCATCTTATTCCATTTGTTTCCAGTCTTCATGGATTGTATTAGGCTTACATCCTTCGCTATAGCTTTGCTGATGATGCTTCCCATTTTCTGCCGTCCCAAATTAATGTCTCCCATCTTTGTTTGATCTCGCTCGTGCAGATTTCGAGAGATTTTTTAAAACCTAAAAGCCTAGAAAAATTTGTATTTTGACTGGGGAGGCCTGAACTAATGGCAACATTTTGATAACGTTGGAGAACTGATAATACTATTATCATTGTTCTATGATACTGTAATACTAATATAGAACTACTATAATAAAGTACTATAAATAACTACTATATTATAATACTAATTATTGTTTTTGGAATTCACACTGTATTTGATGAATACGATTGTCGCAAACAGACGATTCTTCATGATGAACCAAAAGTACGTTGAGGTATCTTCTTAAAGAATTTATTGGCTATAAAATTGCAATAAAAACTATGTAGGCTTACAGGACCGACGTTTCGTGTATTCACGCTTCTTAAGGGCAAAAAAACTAAAAACAATCAACAGAAAGGCAGTAGAGCGTCAGGAGGGACAAGCATAGTTATTTACGCAGTGGGTTAAAGAATTCTACCCTTACAATAATTGGTCAAAATCTTTTGCAGAAGTTGCCAGAAACATAATGTTATAAGGATTTTTTGTTTTGCTTCATCTTCGAATTGACAATTTTATTATAGAAGAGTAGAAGCGCATGCCACACGACAGTTCTCTGAAGGAGGTTTACTTAAATAAAACTCGGAATCATTTCAACTACTGGACACTATTATGTGAGCCTAAACATTCTTTTTGCCATTCCATTACGGCCGGGTGGTGTGTCATCGATTTCATTGTTAGTGAGTAAGTAGGGTTGTCCGCCGATATTTCATATGTCATTTTTCTATGAAAGTCGTTTATATAGCTCCAATTCTAAATTAGACGACCTTAATTGCATGATTAAGACCGTCTAATTTGCTATGTGATACCATTGAGGTAGGAGCATTTCACCATCCATCTTCTCGTTCCCATTGAAAATGGCATTGAGGAGATTCCTATGTTTCACAATTATGATTAGTAGATATCTCAAGCTTGACATGCTTTAATGTTCTGAGCTGCATGGGCTCTGTAGAAAATTATCATTGATTTCAGTCATTTACAGATCAAAATCTTGGATTTTTGATGTCATAGATTTTTAGTTCAGTAACACTGCACATACCTTTCAAATGATCAACCTAAATCGTCTGGCGCTACGCGTCTTCAGTGTTACTTCCTTTCGAGTGACACACAGCGGTCGAATACATGGATAGGCCTAATCCACTTCTATGGCCTGATTGCACGAGTTCAAAGATCACTGAATAGTTCAAGCACAGAAATAGTCAAACAGCCACAACGAGATTCTGCTAGGAACGATGCCGAAAATGAGACTTTCACAGAATGAAATAAGCCTACCACGAAGCTGTGCATCTGCCGAGTTCTATACGGTTCCTTATCTTGTCAGACACGATCAAAGAAAAACACATTTCGATGCAATAGGACGAAGATTTTTATATGCAGTTTCTTCAGATCATTTTCTATGCATGCAAATCTGTCTGTGAGGCCATTCACATTCAGATTTGGCAAGCCTCCTAATGTTGAAAAATACAAGTATTTTCAGTAATTTTTCATGTATACCTCAAAGTCGGTAGTTTTGAATCCTCATGGATGCGTTGTTGTATCCACTGGATTAAAAATTACGTTGCTTGAGGCTTGTCGGCATCTCTGTTATTTTTGTCTGTTTTTTTCTGTTACTGCATAAATTGCTTGAATGTTTTTAGTTGTGTGTACGTGTAAGTAGGTAAGATGAGAATCGTCATTCGGCTTTCAGTCAAAAACTGTGCCAGAAGCCAGTGGATCCCCAGATTGTATAGATTACAATTGTCTGTCCAATCTGAGGATTAGTTGGTTTTTGGATTGTTCATCATTTGCGGATAGCTTCACGCATCGAATGTATAACCAACGAATATCGAAATCAAATACTAGATGACAGCGTAGGGATAGAAAGCTGATATTCAATAATGAGATGTAATTTTCTTTAAGCAGCATTTTTAAATTAAATCAGAAAAGTCATCAGTTAGCCAAACTGCTGTATTATTATCCAATCTTACAAATTTTCACCGATATGACGGCCTGTTCACGTAAAAAGGATTTTCAAATTACATCTTACATAAAAATCAAAATATCAATGTCTGATAAGTTGAACATTCATCTTTGTTATTGAGGCTTTTCTATGAGAAAATCACATTCCAAACATAAGTGTAAATTGAATCAGAACAACATCTGTTTGAGAGCTATGGTAGTGTATGAAATAACATGCAAAACGTGTAAAAGTAATTATATCGGGAGTACAGTCCGTTCACTCCATACACGTATTAAAGAACATGCCACAAACAAAGACTCAAGTGTACTCAAACATCACCTAAGTTGCTCTCCTAACATAGCTTTCCCGTTTACAGTCAAAATCATAGCGTTTGATACAAACAGCATTAACCTACGTTTCAGAGAGGCCATATTAATAAAATCTATGAAACCAAGCCTCAATAACAAAGATGAATGTTCAACTTATCAGACATTGATATTTTGATTTTTATGTAAGATGTAATTTGAAAATCCTTTTTACGTGAACAGGCCGTCATATCGGTGACAATTTGTAAGATTGGATAATACAGTAGAATTCGCATATATCGGCTTCGGCTATATCGGCGGTTCGTCTATATCGGCGGTTTCTTTTTGTCCCGGCAGAATTTCCTATCTTTTCCATATAATCGAGTTCGCTTATATCGGCTTCGGCTATATCGGCGGTTCGTCTATATCGGCGGTTTCTTTTTGTCCCGGCAGAATTTCCTATCTTTTCCATATAATCGAGTTCGCTTATATCGGCTTCGGCTATATCGGCGATTCGCCTATATCGGCGCATTTTCGCTGTCCCTGACAGAAAAAAATTCGTTTATAACGGCGGATTTCCTGGAAATCCTCAAGCGATGTGTTTTGCCTAGAAGAGTCACTATAATGACAGTATATGTGGACGCGGATGGCTGTAGATTCTGGTAGGACTATCCGATTCTAACTATTCTAGTGGCATGTGAAAATTTAGATCTTCTACAATTCATTTCGATCATGTTTGGGGGTTTGATCAAAATTGTAGAATCTAGCAGCCGAGGAAAGATAAGTAGGCTTGCCACTGTATCTCACTGATAATTCTCACATAATTTGTCTTTCATTCGACGTGATGATTGCATTGTTAACGCCTGCACCTAGGATGCTATTGTCAGACCTGACTTAGTGACTGTTGCGTCATCAAAGGAGCACAAGCTACCGTCGAAAACATTGTTGAGTTCGATGCATGTCCTCTCTCTAGACAGAAAGCGGCTCGCCACCCCATCCATCTCTATGGTTTCGTCTGCACGTGACTCTTAGCAGCGTCTTGATTTATGCATGCTCTTCTTTGTTTTGTGCTTCATATGGCAGGTAATCATGTAGGCATGAAGAAGCTTCAATCTTCTTGATTCAAAAAGCATACTCAGTTTTTGACAAACATAGTGATATCCGGTTTGCGATACTTACGTTGCAAGCATCAGTTCAGAAAGGCACAATTTCTAGATATCTATTGATTACATAGACACAATTACATGTACATGTACTGTACATGTTGGACAATAAGTCAATATGTACATGTATTTAAGTATAGCAACGCAATAATTCATGAGTCAATACACGCATATACATTGTATGATGCATGGCATGATCTCACAGCTCGTGTAGATTTCACAATACTTTAAAGTTCAGGGAGTTCGCGTATATCGGCGGTTCGCGTATATCGGCGGTTTTCGTCTGTCCCTTGAGGCGCCGATATATGCGAATTCTACTGTAATACAGCAGCTTGGCTAAATGATAACTTTTTTGATTTAATAGCAAACTGACATCGAAGTCGCGATTGCTACATATTCATTGTTAACAAAGGGATGCCAGGCGGATAACCAGAATGCACAGCCGATAGCACGGATATCCGTCAAAAACAACGAACCAGATATCGGTTGGATATCAAACATATCCGCTTATAAGATACGGATCTCTTTGGGATAAAAATTTGTTATCCGCGGAGATAGACTGGATATTCAAGCGGCTCCTGGTGTAGAAATAATGGTGTGCATCCGTTCAGCCGTGAAGATCCGTGGATATCCGGAGAGACTATAAGATGCTAATCGGGTATCCGTTTGCTCGGAGGGGTGCGATTTAAAGAAGGCGACAATGATGCGCTTCAGAATCATCATTGTGCGTAACTTAGCTATGGTACAATGTAGACGAAAGTAGACAGCAATGTTTTCTCGTAATGATGATATCTGCATATGCATGTGACAGATATTTTAGAAGTCTAATTATCGTATGTCTACATGTGTATTCATACCATTGCTGCCCACTGCGATTTCTTGTTTTTTTTAGATTTTCTCATTTTCTAATCCCAGCATATAAAAATATCTTTAACAACCTCAGAGCCCTATCGAATGCTTAGAGTGAATTTTGGTAGCCTATTTTGGCTTCAATTCATGAATAACAATATCAATAAAATAACAAAAATCATTGAAAACCATAGTCTGAAAGGGAAGTGACATCTGCTGATATCCTTCTATTCTTGTTAAAGACTATTTTTCCGGTAATCCACCATCTGTATTCAAAATTAAAGTTAAAAAGTCACAAGCTTTAACAATATGTCACACCCATCTGGAAGAATATTTGGAATCATTAAAAACCTATTCTTGTTCTTTGTCCTGTTCATATTCATTATTGTTGTCAAGTTTTTCCTCTAATTTTTGCTCACTTGGTGTGAGGCCTATAAATGCTCTGCTGTTATATCCCTTTACAAAGATCTTATTGACAATAGGTCCATTGCTTTCGGATATTGTAACTTCCATACTGTGCTCCCCTCCACTTCCTTGCTAAATTCACATTCCAAAAATTAGATCTAAACAATTTCTCAGTTTCAATTCCACAAGTCCTTCCTTCAGTTTCATGCATTTTCAAGGAATGACTTGCCTACTTGACGATCTCGTGAATAAACCTAAGAATGTAGGCAAGGGCTATTATTCAGGGCATGTCGTTGCCCTCCTGACAAACAGAGTGTCAACTTTTCGGTCTCATTACTTGACATGAGATGGCAATTTTCTAATTAATCGAATCGAACATTCTGCAAATTATATTTCGATTACGATGAGTGTTCCAGATGACAGAAAATTGCTCCTGCGATTAGCTCATTTATAGTGTGATGATCATTGAAACTTAATAAAGCAAATTATCTTGACAAATAATTCTAACAGTGGATAATATTGAATTGGAAGAAAGCGTGATCGCCATATTTCTGTTGCGCAAAATTCATCATGAACCGCTGTCTGAACTAAGATTGTAAATCTTGGGCATCATTTGATATAGGCCTATTTGATTCCATGTTAACTTGTTCTTTTGAGATAATTGCTTTATTCCATACATAAAATTGTTGAGAGAACTTCTGACCGTATATTTAGATATTAATATACCGCATTGCATTATCGATCGTTTTTGAGTCAAATATACCAAATGCGTCAAATTGTTCGGACGCGTCGGGAAGTTTTCAGAATTTATTTCATGATTTTGAGTCAAATATACGAACTGCGTCAAAAAGTGTGACTTCAATTTTCATTTACTTCAGCTTGAGTCAAATATACTTATTGCGTCTAATATACCATTTGCGTCATAAAGACCGACTTGCGTCACGTCACGTATCTGAAGTGACGAATTCAGTTGGTAAAAATGGTTTTCTGCGTCAAATTGTCGGACTTGCGTCATTGAAAATCTCCTAGGTCGTGTGAGTGCGGTCGGGGAAGGTGTTGGTGTCTTGTATTGACTTAATAGCTGTCATTCTCTGTCGATATTCAATGTTGCATTCCAATATTCATATTAAGAGATTTGGTTGCTGCTTCTCACGCAAGTGGTTCCATGTAATCCTCCTTCCGATATGTAAAAACCAACACGTAAATCTTGATATCAGGAAACTTTGGTTGTCACTTCTCACGCAATAGCTGCAGTATCTTTGGCTTGTACCCTCGGCACGGAACTTAGTAACTTAAAACAATTTTCCAGCTAAATACTTATTATTATTAATTTTATTTAGAAATTTGTATTTTATGGCTGTGGCAGGAATAGAGCCTACGACCCCGGGATCACAATATATTAAATCTACCTATCCTCCTAATTCCAACTATTATCTATTGGTTGATTATTCTCCGATGATTACAATTATAACACCAGAAGCATTTGTAGAAACATTTGACTGATCTAGAGTTCTTGTCACAAACTCGTGGAACTTTATATTTGCGAGGCAAGTTGAAGAGTTTTCACGATATCCGCATTGGTCAGGCCCGCACATGTTCATCAGATAGGATAACGCAGGTTTTACAACTAGGCGTTCTAGGAGTTTTTGACGCCGCAGGAAACAGAGAAATGGGTCGTACATCATTCAATGTAGGCCTTTTACACTTAGGTATGGGGAAAATCTTGGCACATCTCCATTGCTCGGGAACTTTAACTTCAGTGAATGATAAAGTGAACAGATGAGTAAGTGGGCCGGGCAAAATGTAACTAGAAACTTTCAAGAGTCGAACCGAACACTTTGAAACACAAAGAGCCTAAAAAAATTAAAGACAAATCAAAAAACGTCAATTTAACGCTTGACTTTATTAACGACAGTTTCACTCGTAAAATAAACAAGATTAAAACTAAGTACGACATCCCTGCTAGAATTACCTGTCGACCAGGCAAGAAGATAAGTACTACAGCGAAAAATAAAATAGAGAATAAAAATAAATGTTCCTGCGAGATCTGTAAATTAATTGGCCCTAAATATAGTTGCAATGACAAATACATAGTTTATGAATTTAGTTGCAACTTCTGTAATATGAAATACATCGGAGAAAGTTGTCGCCCTTTCAGGCTTAGATATCGCGAGCACGCTAATAGCATTAAGAACAAGAACAGTACAAGTGCACTTAGTGAGCACTACTTAAAACAACATGCCGATAAAGTGATGAAAATTAACGACTTTAGTCGCAAAATCCTTTCTAAATATAAATCAGCGATATCTACTAGAATGGCTGAATCACGGTGTATCACCAAGAACATGCCACACCTCATGAATAGACGTCATGAACTGATATGAGGAGATGCCCACTCCACCTTAGTCATATTTAAACGTATTGCCTGACCTGTGCCATTCGCCCTTGATACTGTCCTGAGAGACGAAACGCGTCGGGTAACGCTTTTGTACCAAATAAATAATCGTCGTAAAAAAAGGAGAGATTGCTTTTTCTGTTTTCCGAGTCAACTTTCAAGAGTCGTGAAGGAATGTTGTCACTACCGCATGATTTCTTGCAATCGATATTATCCAAAAGTCAAAACGTTTGTTTCCAATTTGGAACACATGATACAATGAACAGTTGAATTTTGCAACACCTGATGATGATATGAGTGATAAAATGGTTATGAACAATGAATGAGGTGGCAGATTAGATGTAATAAGAAGACGGATCGAAAGAAGTGGCGATAATTCATTATGTGTATCATAAATTTGAAGTCATCATTTATCATGCAAGTTAGTCATTGCCTGGAATTGAAAGACATTCATTATCATCAAAATCACTTTGAGAAGGCGCGTTTTAAAGTCTTAAAATCCACATTCAGAAATAAGTTTTAGTTACAGCACTGGTTTTTTCTCTAGATTTAGTTCTCGTTCGGACAACAATCTCAGTTTATTTATAAATTTTACTAATAAGTTTTGGAGAGCCGGTTAATATATAATGCAAGAACACATACAGTTCGCATACATTTGAATAGAAATAATGAATAATAGAAATATGAAGTTATCAAGGTAAAAATCCAATAAGGTTTGTACCAAAATTCACGTTGATACTTAAAATCCACAGCATCAGACTAGTCAGTAGAAACAGAGAAATGAGATGATATGGCAATCCAATATTATCCGATCCTAAGATGACATGCCTTAGGTGCAGCCCTCTGCAAATGCTAACTTGACCTATTACTCCTATCACTCTTTTTCACCCAAAGGCTCTACTCGCTAGGCTTCTTGTTGCTTACATCACTTTAACATTCGATAACCTTTCACAACAACGTACTGTAATTATTTTCTTGTTGGCTATGCTTGCGCTTGAGCAGAATGTAGGAATATAATTTTTTGGCGAGTTTCAAAGTATTGCGGTGAATTGTGGGGTTGCCCATAGCACTCCACATTCGGTGTCCCATAACTCCCCATCACAAGTATACTTTCAAAATCAACCGACACTAAAAAATGTGAATACATTTCACCCAACCGTTTTTGTTTTTTCAAAGATGGTTGACCATGCTACATCTGCACAATCAAAATCTCAATTGGTGCTCAAGCATGATTTGCTCAGGAGATAAAAACACATACAAAAATGGCGCTCGAATTTCCGTAAAAAACCTAATTTGGGTTAAAAAGATCGAAATAAAAATTGGGCAGTTAGAAACACCAGATGTTCTTATTTAGAATGTTTTCGTTGTTGAATGTGCTCGAAAATTGATTTTCAGGCTGGAAAGTATGGCTTACAGTGAAGTGTCCCTTAACACAATGAAATGAATTTTCTCCAATGAATAATTACAAAATGTTTGAAGCACAGAAATGTAAGACTAATTATTGTGAAATCTTGGGCTTATCCAGGCTTAAAATTGAAAAACCACAAAAACTGGGGTTCATGATCCTGCGCAAGCAAAACCTTTACTTTTAGGAACCTGGACTAATAACCACAAGTCACCGCGAAATGGTTTCGTCAAACTCTGACTAGGTGGCTTAATTCCACCAAGTCCGGATTCTACAAAGTGCACCGTAGTTTTTATCATTGTCAAAAATGACAGGACATCCGATACACATTTATCAACACAACACACGATGCAATGGGGTTTTATAGAATGTTTGCGTCGGATTTATGACTTCCTTCAAATGACAAGTGTTATGGATGCAAAGACAACTATATGATCAAGCTAATTTAGAGAATATAAACACATGTGCCAAGACAATATGTCTGTTTTGTACTTAAGCCCATTTAACTTTTATACCAGATGTCTGATCAATTTCACCTTTGAAATGCTAATGATTCAGGTTAAGAGAAGAATTTTCGTCATATAATCTACAAGCCATTTCTCAACTTCAAAACATATAGTCAATGTGCCAAAATTGTGTCCATCACTACTAGTGCACATTGAATTTCTTTGTTTTTCAGATGCTATTGAAATTTGGTTAGTTGACTATACTTACTTTCTTGTTTAGATTATCTATATTTTGACTATAGATGCGAAATGCTCCCACTAGCCCAGAGGCATTTGTGCATCATAGATTAAACCGTGTCGTGTCTTGATTCGATTAAGCCAGTGCTTTTCAACCCGTGAGACTATAGTCTATCGATATAGATCTATAGATATCCGCATAAGTGCGGATGGCAAGGTCAGTGAATGGTGGAGTCGCTGCCGTCGCAGAAGTGTAGCAGAATTGCCTCTGCAAAGAAGACTATTCTGCTTGAGAGACGACGTAGCGCCCCCTGCTTTGGACTGCAGTTCGACGAGACTGCTTACTTGCTTAAGGTAGTCCGTCGATCTCGACGACAACGACTGTCTTCCTCGATGTTGGATGGATGAATGACGTTGGGTCCCATTGACATCGGTATGTGTGCGTTGATTGCTTCAAAGACCAGCCAGGGAAGCACAGCCGCGTCCACAGTGGCCGCACGCGTGTGTCCCTCCCTGTGTTAGGTGGCGCATGGTTCCGCTCACGTCTCGCGATGGCCGTTGCACGGTGCCAGTCACTGAAATGTGAAATGGTCTGCTCCGTCGTTCAACGTATTACGCACGTACTTCTGTCAGCACTGAGCTTCTCAAAAGCTGTTGAATTTCTGTAGGGAGGCTATGAGGTTGTCGTGGAATCGCTTTTTTTGTCCTCCTGTCAATCTCTTACCGGTCGACAGCTCCCTGAACATTACCACACGTGGCAGTCTGGTGTCATGTTGGCGAGCAACATGCCCAGCGAAGTTGAAGTGCACGGATTATCTCTTCTAATGAGCTGACGTGATATCTACGACGAATCTCGACGTGTGACGCTTCGTTCCACCAGTGTAGACCGAGTATTTATGCAAGCATTGGTGTGGAAAGGAGTTTCCGGAAGTGATGTCGATGCAGTGCCCAAGTCTCAAAGCCATACAGCAGCACGGAGATGCAGATGGTTTTGTAGACCAGTATCTTTGTGTGGACATTGAGCTTGTGATTGCAGAACACTCGCTTCGACAATTTCTTAAAAGTAGAAGTTGCAAGTGTGTTGTGTCTATCCATCTCGATGTCTATCGTGCATTTGTCGGAGAGCACGACAAATGAATCGACGAGACTACTGACATGACGAGAGATGCTCAATCAATTGCATATGTGCGCTTTCCAGACAACGAGAAAATCGCTTTCCAGACAACGAGCGGATGGAAATTGTCGATCACTATTTGTTTTCTTTCCCCATCGACGTGGATACTACCGCAACAAGTATTTTTGCAAAATGGGACAGTTTCTTCTCCGAACACGATATTCAATGGTCGAAATGCAGAACCGTTTGCACTGATGGCTGGAGGGTAATGTTCGGCAATCGAAAAGGGGTTGTTGCGCTAATAAAGCAAGTTGCACCTGAAGTAGTCAGTTTACACTGTGTTATACACCGCGGGGCCTTGGTGGCGTGAAAAATCTGGGAAAAGAGGAAAGCAGCTTGCTTCTTAGAGTACTTTCAGAAAGTTGTCGATGATATAATGTACAACCCCAAGAAAATTCGCGCTTTCAACGAACTCGTGAACTAAAGTAGCAGTCATTGTCAACTGTGCCATTCGGAAGTGAGGTGGTTATCTCGCGGAAGAGTGACTGAGAGGGTATGGATATTGAGGCAGCAACTTCTTGATTGATTCAAAGAGCACAATCACATGAAAGCTCTTCCATATGAGGATTTGTTTTGACTTCCCCAATTGGCGTACAAACAGTTGGTACGCGTGTAAAGCGTCTGTTCAAATCAGCACGGCGTCGTTAGGGAAGACTTGACATCATCACATGTGGATTCGGCTGAAGTGAGCTATTGATAGAAACTGCAAAGTCGTTGGGAAAAACTTCAAAACATTTGTCACTGTACTCTATGGTTATCGCGCTGCAGCTGAGTGATGGTCTTAGTTGAAGACGATGAAGTGCGATGGTAATTCAATTTTGAACTATTATACTGCGTGGATTATAGCTTAAAGAAGAAACGACTATGAGCTTTGGTTCATCGCTGATGCTTTACATTAAGGTGATCTGTAGTCATGTCGCGCGGAATATCGAATTCTGATAGACAGCATCATATCAGTGCTTCTCAAAATGGGCGAAAATTGTAGAATTGGCACGAGAAATTGGGGTCAATCGCAGGTCTTTTTACCGCATAATCAAAATTTTCAGTCGCGCTGAATCTTTGCCTCCTAGTTGTGGTCGTATTTACATCATGCACTTGCTTGATGAGAATATGCTTCAGTTTACCGCATGTGAATAGACTGTAGAGAACGTAGAGTAGCTGCTTTAAAAATAGATCAGTTAGTGGGAATTACCACAGCACACGATTGGGGAAAGACAACGCAATGATCACGTGACAACTAAAGCCGTCGAGACAGACGAATTGCAGGCGTGCCAACTGTTATGCAGTTTGTGACAACAGAAAAAGGAAAAGGTATAATGACATGAAAGGATATGGGTTATTTACTGACTGCAATGATCGAATATGGAATGATTTTTTCTTGTAGTCTAGGATTGTTTTGCATCACTATTCAGCTGTAATTGTTGATGAATTGATTCTGGTTGAAATACCCTTAAGTTCTTCATTGTTTGTCAGCATTTCCTCTTATAAATCACATTCACTATAATTCCATCATCTTGAATCCCAACTAAAGCTGTAATTCCACACAAGTGTGCTTGAATACCTCATATCCATGCTCTTGTTTTGTTGCATTCTCTTACTTCGTTTGATATGCCTCGTGGTTTAATAAGTGACTAACTTGACAAAGAGATATCATTGTTTTCGAACTTCGTGAATTATTTATGTGAATATTTTATTATTAAAGATGCCGGTATTCGTATAGAAAAGTCTTACCAATTTTTTAATATGGTGCGGATGAGTTTTAAGTTATTTTCAAAGGTGCGGATGACCCACGAAATGGTTGAAAAGCATTTGATTAAGTCACTTGGGTCTGTTTTAAAAAATTAAGTGCAAAACGTTTGCATGTCAGAAAAGCTCCGAGTCCGCAAATACATTGTTAATGAGCATTAATTACTGAAGTCTGAACACTGTCAAGTGGTCGCATTCTGATAGACAGAGGTACCCGTTAGATCGCCCACCCGCGTAACGAATTCGTAACGAAGCTGGGTAGCGGGAAAACTTCGTGAAGCATGAAATGACTTGACACGCATTCTGTGCTCACTAGGGCTACTTCCTTCGAAAGCAGGTTGACACTGAAGTGGTTTCAGACCATTTTAAAACAAAAAAAATTGGTCGGGCAGAGGTCGGAATTTTAATGGGATAACGGTGGTCGCCGGAAGATACATGTATTGAGTTCGGGCACCCGGCTATTGCTGTACACACGAAGCATTCCCGTCCACATAAAATTTTCTGTTATTATTTGAATACCAACTGAAAATTTTGAGAAAATATAAATTTCTCTCTACAATTTGTACATTTTCAGGAATATGCTGCAAGCGGTAATTTAATTAGCCGTGGCTTGTACCCATTGTCGCTGCTAAATGATTGAAATGCTGCAATTAAATCAAGAATTACTATTACAAAATTTCCGCTGTTTTTCAGTCCTTTTACATCATGTCACAGATAAATGGCATCTCACATTGTGGTCTCATCACAGTGGTGCGACAGACGCTTTGTAGAGCTGCAAAAGGATGCGGTTCATATGAATGTTTGGTGTTAATTCTTCGCATAATTTGTGGCCGAACCTAAAATTTTCCGCAATTCTGAATCATTGCCAATTTAGGCAATATAACCGCTGACCGAAGCACTTCTTGGCTAGGACACTCAATCTTATCAAGGAGTTGCATTGGCTCGAGCTGGAATTGCATAATCATCTATGGAACATCAACCTTCCACATTGTGGAAATCAATGCCTTCAACTACAAGTGATTTTTGTCGTGCTTTAAGAGTAATCAAAATCCGAGATATTATGCCGTTATAATTTATTCTTTAGTGCCGGCAAATGTTTTCTCGATCAATTCCAAGCTCTAAAGTCGTGTGAAAATTGTCAAAATAGATTTCTTTCGTGTAATACAATTAAATCAGCTGTGACAGTTCGAATTCAATTACTTTGGTCATTAAAAGAAAAGCAGATAAATAATATATTTGATAAAAGTGGCAATTTTTGTCAAAAAATTGATGTTTTTTGATACAACGCAAAACATCTAAATAATTGAAAACTTCGTAGATCTGTTTTGCTCTCATTCATCAAAAATTATTCAAAATTGTAGCATAGTTTGTTACACAACTTTTCTCTGCGGCATCTGCTCAAGTATACTTGTTCGTTTCCTGGAATCATCTAATTCTTTAGCTGCCGAGGTTGAATTTCCGTGGCGAGGTAAAATTTGATCATGAATATTGATGAACCTCTTCTCAATAGTCTTGCTCACAGAAAAGGTACTTACTCTATAGTCTTGCTTTTCTCTCTAACCCTCGTTCAACAAAGTAATACCCAAAGATAGAATTACCCTTCTACAAAAGTATAATGTTCTAGTGATGTAGGTGAATATACTTGCATCGTTGCATCTCAACACTGCTGAAGAATTGCCTAAATGCTAATTCATTCATCGAGGAAAAGCTTATATTATCAAACCAGAATAAAACTCTATCTGGTTATTTAAAATAATTTTGTTTAAACATTATTCGGTTCCTCGGAGATACGAATTTAGGCAGACCACCGTTTTGTCGAGAGCAAGCATGCAGAGCTGGAAATATTCGACTGAGATTTATTGCTGTATTTTCATCAATTGTCCGCTGTCACTTACTCTTTGGCGAATGTGAATGAATGCAAGTCATAACTAGAAAGCAGATTTTTTCAATTCGGTGAGATCGATTCCTATATTGTCATCCACTATCTTAACGCTGTCACTTACTCCTTGATAAATGTGTGACAGCATCAGTAAGTTACCTGTATGTCAAGTGTACAAAGTAGCACTCAGTATGGTTTGTGCTTGAGGTAGGCTATAGCATCTAATCAAGTGAGCTTTGTCTGTGCAAATTGTTGATAGCAGGTTCCAGATGAATAAATGTTCTTCATTTCGTTCTAAACTTCCCACTTATTGCATGGAACTAGTTAATGGGACTAGTAGGAACCGCCTAAAAATGATTGTCTTCCAAGAGAATATTTTCATCAGGAGAATGAGTGTTTTTCCTGTTCTTATTTTTTCCAGTTCATCAGTCTAGTCCAAACTCGCTCTACAATTTTATTTTAATCGTCATTGTGTGATCCTTCAGTGGTGATACTTAAATATTTTCATACAAGGTGAATATTCATAATTGCCGAGTTTTCATGCTCTTCTCTCAAGCAGCTGCTTGAGTGGATAATATAGGCCTTACGTATATAGCTGTAGCTCTACATAACTCTTTGACTATTTGATTGTGATCACGCTTTGAACTGTCACGATGACATTCAGAATAGTTGCAAATGTGATTGAGTAGGCCAACAGTATTAGTAGTCATCTTTGTAAATCTTTGTGTATCTTTGTAAATAAAAAATTGTAAGTGGACACATAAGTAACGCGGTACCCACGCCTAATGCAAATTAGCATGGAATCTGCAACTATTGAGGCCTATCTTTTATTTAGCCTAATTGAAGTCTATAGGTTTATCACTCGTTACTCATCTGGCATGTACATGATTGCAATTTCCATTTTATAAAATAATAGCGTGCAACCGAGATAGTAAAAAGGATGGAACTTAAAAGCCGGTTATCGAGAATCGAGAATTTTTCGGGATCTGACCGGTGTGGTAATTCCAACCAAAAAAATTACATGCAAATAGAGTTACCCACAGTGAGGTTATCCGCACGCAACGTTGCGTGGAAATAAGTTGTAGACGCGTTTGTTCCGACGCCAAATTGGTTGGAAAGACCTTAACTAAATACTGATAATTAAGATATATGGTAAATTATGTATGTTTTCATGTTTTTGAGATTACCTATTCATTGACTATGGGACTTCAGACTTTTCTATTAAATTCATCTACAGTGTAGTATAAATTGAGTGGTTTGTTAAAGAAAACGATCGTTATTCCAACGTAGCGTGCAAATTCCCTCACTATTGGTAATTAGCTATTCATACTTCATTTAGCGTCGGAAAACACCTGGACGAATCCAATTGTAGAAGTTCATCATAAAACCATCTGTTTCTTCGAAATATCTGAAAATGAAAAGTCGCTGACAAGTCATCCGTGTAAGGGTGTTTCCTTAAGCAAATTTGGAAGTCCAGCGCTGCAAGATTCGACAGGTTGACTTTTTTTGACGAAAATCTCGCACGTTTTGAATTTTAGGATCATGGCTCACACAAAAATTTGAATAATAAATAAGAACTGACTGGACAGTGATATTTTTCGTTTGACTTGGTGCATGCAATTTCAGTAAATTTAGTATAATAGATCACAATTATCATAGATGACAAAATACTTTGTTCTGGTTGCTTAATGTTTAAAAGGTGTTTTCTGTCAATGGCCATCTTTTGCAGGACATTAATAATCTAGTAGTTAACTTTCTCCGTGTCTAGCGATGTAGGTTTAGTTGGCTAAGAAATTCATAAATTGAAAGAATGATGTAGGCCTGCGTAGGTTCTGTTATTGGATTACATTTTCAATTTAGGGATTCCTAGATACTTAAAAGGATGCCATCAAATCAGATCATTTAGTAATATTAGGATTATTTCGCAGTCGCCTTTTATTAATTCTTTGGGCCGCTGCTAGCTGAGCTCGAAGATTCTGGCCTATCTTCTAGTAAAAATTCTATACCTAGGTCAGGATTCACCAAAAACTAATTGAAATAGTTGGACGACAGCAATCAATTAACTGGAATCATCTTATGTCAGCAATCAACTAATTGGATTTTTTTAAATCACAATTTGATTAGATTAATTCTTGATTTTAATTTTCGACTTAGATAAAAACATGTGCTACACCTATTTAGGCTGCCTATATTGGCAGATTGTGCAAGTCGTGAACTTGCATACTGCCAATTTGGGCGGTGAGTTTCTGCATGAAATACATGTTGCTACATTCTTAGTCGGAGTGACTATTCATATATTGTTTTTTAATTAGTTGATAAAAAAGTTGAAGTAAATAGTTGAAATAGTAATAGTAATGTAAATAGTAATAGTTGAAGTAAATAAATTAGTTGAAGCTCCACTGTGTTGACACAGAGTCAGACTTTGATCTGGCTGTGACCATTTGTTCCGGATGCCCTTTCTGACGACTTCCTATGACACTTTCGGTGCTCGATTTCTGACCGAAAGATCGCTAACCAAGCACCTAGCCTGCACTGTCACGTAGAACACCAATTTCCGATAATAATCCCTGTACTAGTAAGAGAGGATTCTCTTTTAATGACATCATGAGCGGTATTTTGACATAGGAAAGATAAAGTAAAAAGCACAATTATCATTCAATAAATGGACATTGACCGTGCAGTTTCAAACTGCGTGATTATCTAAAGTGTAAATTTATGTACGGTATCCCAAAATAACTTCCCACCTGCTTAGTAAATCCTGATTATTAATATGTCCCTAACATGTTTTTATTAGCCATCTTGAGTATTTCATAGCATAATGCATGCAATTTCGAAGCAACAAATGTCAGTCAGAATCTTACCTGCAGTGGAGCATAACATGCGCATATTATTGAGATGGAGGGGCACATTTTCTATCGAGCATGTACTGCAATCTCATACAATGTCTTCAGCTGACTTCAGTGGCTTGACTGATTTCTCTGGTGCAATGATTCATGCTTTAGAAACACCTGAACAACATTCATGTAGTCATTCGCTGTTCACTAATTCAGCAATGCATTTGTTCTATCTTCATTCGCTATTTTGATTAACATGCTTAAATTTTCAACACTTATCGATTTTGCAACATATCGATTTTATGCAGCATTCCATCGAAGTGTTTTGCTCTGTGACATCAATAAGGTATAGTCATGTAGAACTCTATGGGCATAGTGTGGTCTCATCTCTCAGATTTTGTAATGACTAATCGGTCTTGTGGCTTGTTGTCACTTCCACACGCATGTCAGATACACTAATTAGAGCCTATCTTTCGAGTGCGGTCGGGGTACAGAGTTCGGATTGATAGATATCTATGTCATCTTAAGCTGACATGAGACATTTCCAGCATGTATTCATAACGGATACAAATTCAAAGCAGTCATCTGTGAATGTGTTATGCAGTATGCAAATCTAAACTGTATGGACTCATCAGAGGGAAAGCTTTCAATAGGCCTATTCAATATTTAATTACATTGGACGTGCGCTGTACCGACATGAAACAGCATCTCTCATTAACGCTACATCATCGTACCGGTGAATTGTAACTGAATTGTGGACGATTAGTCATGAAATGCCCAACGAGCTGTAAACAGAAAATTCTTGATAAACTGGTGAGCAACTGGTCTTTTATTGCATGAGCCTTAGTGTCTTGTCTGAACCTGAAAGATAATTCATTCACAACGATTAGAATAATTTCATAAATAACGCACGAACGTTCTGAAACATTATAGTAGTCCCTTCTATATAATAAGTAAAAGCAATTTAAATAATTAATTTAATGGCAGTCCCTCTTTCGACGCTAGAGGGACTAGTGTTTGAATATTTGAAAAGTGATTAATATTTCATACTATTTTGGCATGGTATGGTGCAATTTTCATAGATAGAATCGCATTGCTTCATGATGAGAAATGAAGATTGTGTGTCAGAACGTACGTGCGTTATTTACGGAATTGCCCATTATCAATTTATGAAGATCAATGACATGTCCAACCATAAAGATGAAATCACAAAATCACCTGTAGAATCGTTCATAGGCATGTTGGAATATCACTCTGCTCAGTATCGTTTGCAATGGATTATGATGATCAATCATGAAAAAAATGCCAACAAGAATCATAAGTCTGCAGTCATCTTGAGGCTGATTTACTTTCAATATTCAAATTTCTTCATTGATATGGATATTATTCTATGAAGGGAAAGTAAACTGCATTCTCCTGAAATGCTTCATGCTTAAAATTTTAGCTATTGAATCTAGCTATCTGGCTGACGTTAGGTGTACTAACCCTGATTAACTGGCGATTTTGGGGAAATATTGTAAGGTACTGATGCAGATTTAAACAAAATCAATTTGTCTAGTCTGCAGGGAAGGCAGCAGCATCCTCGTGACGTCAGTTCATTCCTATTCCTTTATAGAAGTTCGAAGAGCCAAGTGAGATGATGTATTGTACTTAAAAAACTATCTTTGTCACTGCGAGTGACTAATGCAAGTGCGCTCTAAACAACAAATATCCGTTAAAATTAACAGCTAAAATTACTTTCACGGCTGTTTTTACACTCCGAACAGAAAATATCCGTAGAGACGCTCTATCCTGATACTAGCGGATTTTAATTGATATCATCAAATTGTGACTCATCATTTTCAAGTTTCTTACGAATATTTTCTGTTAAGTTTATATATTATTAAAATTATTATTATTATAAGTTTATATATATATATAAATAATATATATATTACTGTAACTGCTGTTTTAGTGGTGTGCAGTTTACAGTGAGACCTACATCAGTAAAGCTGTACGGTGCACACCTCCCGTATTTAGTAGATACAAATAATTCATCGCATTATTATTTTTTCTTCATAGAAGATGATTTGATAGGGATTGTAGTGCTTTTCATATTAAGTTCGCTTTTATCATGGCTTGTATTAAGTTCTTGAAATGTGTTAATGATCCTATTGAAACAAGCTTAAATGTAAAAGGTATTATGCAGGCTTCACGGGATGCTGCTTCTACTGCTAACTGGTTAGTTTATATACTTCATCAGCGACATCACAATGATCAAGCGTTGGATCGCAAAGCATCTGCACGCATACTTTCGGCGAGATAGATTTTGTTACGTTTGTTTAAATTTGGGCATCTAACATTATAGGAGAGATCAGTCTTTATATGCGCCTCTTACCTCAATTCATTAGTTCTTACATAAGACAGTTTCAAAATGAAGTTTTAACCTAAATCACACTTGCCTACAGTTCGTTCAGAAAACAGAAGCCAAGTTGAGTTCATTGGAAAGCAAACTGTAGACAAGTGTGATTTAGGTTAAAACTTTATTTCGAAACTGTCTTATGTAACAACTAATGAATTGAGGTAAGGAGGCGCATATAAAGACTGATCTCTCCTATAATGTTAGATACCAAAATTTAAACAAACGTGATAAAATCTATCTAGGCCTAAAGTATGCGTGCAGATGCTTTGCGACATGATTGACGCATTGCTTGTTATTTTAGGTCTACAGAAGCTCTGATTAATCCATACATTGACTTAAATGTTAATCTCATTATAATTTTGCATGCTATTTATAATTGATGCTGGCATAGTAAATACTGCTTAATATAATTTACAGATTTTGTTTCATTTGTGCTTTTATATATAATACATCATGTAATTCTTGCATGGATGCATCCTATACATATCCTTGCTTTTTACGATAGCATGAATCCAGCGTGAAATTTCAATGAAAAATATTTCTTTTTCAGAGAACAATGATTCTCTCATTTCCGGATAACATTGGGATATCAAACCAAGTAGGCCTATACATGGATTCTGCGTGGAACTGTTTTTTTTGCAAGTGTGAAGGCAATTTAAACTGCACTGCACAAGGAATGGTTAAGTGTTTTAAAAAATTAACCTACCACCGAACTGCTGTCAAACACTTTTTTCCAGGTACTGTTATTTTTTATCCCAGGCAGTGTTACTGTGGTACGTGGCTATAATTTCATGAAGAATATACCTATGATTGGACGTTTGAGGTTTCTCTTTAAGTAGGATCCGCCCTGTTGCTGGTAAATACGGGCTTTCATTTGATCCGTCCTCCAGCTAAAATACAGAGCACTGGAGATTGAATGAAAGCCCGTAAATCAATCAGCAGGGCGGATTTTTTTTTTTGGAACCACCTTCGGGTACACGAGCTTCGTACCGGTTACGTGACGGTAGAACGACCCGTTTACCGGGCCGAGCTCGTGTAACGAACACGTACCGGAGGCGGGCGATCTAACGGG